>JAKWBJ010000014.1:707500-957478 GCA_023159175.1 Wohlfahrtia magnifica
GACACATACTTTTTTTTGTGAAGACTTTGAAAACCAATGTTTCGTCTCTTTTAGGGAAAATCTTAATCTTTCCGAATCTAGAAGTATTTTTGGGCCCTGAATTTAAGAAAATAATGAATGATTTCAAATTTGAGAGTCCCTCAGCCGGCGATAAACGTGCTGCTTGGGTTTGGATCTTTTTAGTACCTACTGTTCGGAAATTTTCAGGAAATGAAAAACTCAAGTTGCGAAAATATTTTTGCTCATTTACTGAATAATTCAGGATTATTGAGCGTAATTATGTCCTCTAAAATTAATTTATTACATTCCCATTTGGACTTTTTTGGGACCAGCATATGCCAAGTGACTACTGTTGGTGTGTCATAAGGAAAGCAAATAAAACTTTATATAAAAAAAAAACTAAAACTTCATTTTCAGTTTTTTGTTCATAAAGTAATGCTACTCTTACTTTTTTATTTTTTGTAAATATCTGAAAAGTTTGACGTCCTAATTTTTTTTGACTATTTTACCCAAAGTTAGACAGCCCAAATTAATAGCTCCATGCATGTATTAAACTGTGAGCAGAAACCTTGTAAACCTTGTTATTTAATTAAAAGGAACATATTTAAATATTTTAATAAAATTTTTGGAAAATATGTTGACTTTATTAAGTCTTAAGGCTCAATTAGATGTTACTTAACATTACGCCATAGTTGCTACGCAACCAAACAACCACATGGGCAACAATGTGTTCCATTAGTGGTGACATATCATAGCCAATCAATTTGATTTTGGCTGTCTCGACTATGATTACGGTTATGTTAAGTGATGTCTAGTTGAGCCTTACAAACAGATCCTTCAGACAGTGCATTTTATTCCCATTCAAAATTATTTAAAAGTTTGCGAAATCATAAAAAAAGATCACCCAACATACAAAAAAAAAAAATTGTTAAAGAGCGGTAACTTTTAAAATTCATTTTTTTAAACCATTTGAGAAAGTTTACAATAACAACAGCAGAAAACAACCTCTTACTTCTATGATTGTTCTTAAGGTTCTGCCTTGATATCTGTGAAAGTTGCGGGCTTTTAAACATGGCTGATAATAGTGAACGATAAAAAACCAGCAACAACATGAAAACATATTCGTTGTAACCCGTTTAAATATCTAAACGTGAGGTTAAATATCTAAGCAATAACTGGTAAGAAAACTAGTTTTTGTTTATATACAGCTAACAAATGACAATAACAACAAAAACAAAAATCAAATCTAAAGAAAAACAAGATAAATGCATTCGAATAAGTATTTTAAACACATACAATGTGTACACACCTATATATATAGATATGTATATAAGAGTTAGTATGTATGTACAATACATATGTGTGTACATATGTAAATATTTACCAACTATACGTAAAGTAACTGAGTAAGTGACAGACTGGTTTGTGTGTATCTACAATAAGAAACGGGTTAAAAGTAGATCGTCATTTAACTCAGCACTATAAGAGTACACACTTACATGAACATTGTTGTTGTCGTTGCTGGTCTTAAAAGTTCTTCAAAGCCAAAGAGATAAAAAAATTCATTTAACTTTACATTGTGGTATCTCTTTTACCAACATGTTTATACATTATTGTTTCTTAATATATTTCTACTCGAACTCAAATGAACATTCGAAAAACCAGATTTAAAGCCAACAAATATCAAGACAGATTGTCTTGTTGGTAATAATCGTATACACAGGCTTGGTTTTTTTCTATATTTTTTATTTTCGAAAATAAAACAACAACTTAAGCTTACAATCTTACAGAGAAACAAAACTTGTATTTGTATTGGTGTTATAAAGGTGAATGTGCATTTGTGTTTATTAAGGTGTGCTTTTAAGGGGCAACCGAATGAAAATAAAAATGGGAAGAGTTTCTGTAATGGATAAAATCGAGTATATAAACATTTAAATGTTGATATCATGCGATACAGCAACTTTTCAAAATAAACAAGTTGGCGTCATAAAAGCAGAGTTGTTATACAACAAGTAAATTGTTGAGGAGCAAAGTTGTAGAAGAGGAGCTTTAATGTATACAAAGCAACAACTTGTTGAATTTCCATTAAGTATAGCAACATGGCTTGTTAAATGTACAATATTGAAAGCAACTTTTTATAATATTCAAATGTATATAAGCATAAAGAGTGGATTGTATATTTGTGTTTAGATATATGGATTTTATTGCTTAACAATTTTTTTTTGGATTACAGTCTTTAGTTGTTGCTTTAAATGAGAAAAAAAAATTAAAAAAAACACAAAATATCTAAATAAATTATGTTCAAAAGCAATCGTAATCATTAAGATGGAAAACGATTATAACGATTTATTATAACGACTTTATAATAATTTATACAGCGTGGAGCAAAAGTTGTCACCCAAAACATGGCTTTAATTTTCTTTAACAATTTTGTTTTGCTTTTTAATTGTGTTTTCTTTGTCTTTTTTTTTTCTTTGTTTTTTTATGAAGCGGAAAAAATGTTATGCTGACGATACTGACCAATTTATGAAAATTTTTGTCACTTTGCCAGAACTTCCGGCGATAAATATCTGTGTTAACGTTGTAAGAACGAAACCAATTAAAAAAAGTCTGGAACAGAAAAATCGGGTAATCTTGCCTGTCAGTGAAAATTGCCAAACCAGAGATATGGGTATTTTATTTGTTTTTTTTTTTTTTTTTTTTGTTGTAGGCTGTGCAGTATGTTCCATTCTTTTAGAACTACAAATTTTCCCGTCTCTATTCGTCCAGTTGTGATACGAAAAAGTCATTGAGCATGGCTTTGTAGTGCACGCCATTCGAAAAATAAGGTTTGATGTCGCCTCTAGCATAAGCACCACACCATACAAGAGATATATTGACTTTCCGTGTCTCATTCGTCAATTTTCGGTGATAGTTTTACTTATTCTCGTATTCACTGAGATGGTAATATGCATTCATTTTCGTTTATATAATTATTTCATGTTCTTGAGGAGTATATATATGCCGTACTGACGTATTTTTGTATCTGTTAACTTCACAAATGTTAAAGCAGAATTGACTTATACCGCCATTTGCAAAAATAAAAGCAATTTCCGATAACTCGATGAATTTTGCACCACTTTGTACTTTAAAAGAGACCTTAACTAAATTGAATTCAACAAATAGGTTATATTGGCATTTTTTTATTGCATAGAGAATCATACTCACTGTGGGAACACACAACACTTTTCAATTTTACACTGAAATGGCCTTAAAATTATTCAATATTTTATAAATTACACAGAAGATATTTTGTGTCTGTTCGTTAGTAATGATTTTTTATCAGTTTTTTTTCTAATTAAATAATTTGCTAAAAATTCTTTCCACTGAAGAGATTGATTATGGCAAAATAAGGAGAGTTGCGCGGACCTTGCTCCTCTGATTATCACTTGTTTTGATAATCTATTAACGGAGCAATGGCTTAGTTTTTTTTTCCAAAAATGGTAAAATATTATCTATCGTTTTGAATATAAAAAAAGGTGTTCAGTTAAATCTGCGTCCAATGTTGGTAGAATTGACTCTGTTAATTTTGAGGGATCTTTGAAACTCCAACTTAAAGAAAAATCTTTAAATCGTATTATTTCAAAACTCTATTAATGAGAGATTTTAAAGAATGTCATCTAGTTATGGCGAATGATAACATTATGTTCACCTCCAGTTGAAAGTATAGCTGAAACTCTTGAAGCTTGCTCTGACGTAATTAACTACGATTAAAATATTTAAACACAAGTACTTCGCAATAAATCTTACAAATAACTTGGGATTTTTGAAATAGATTAAGAGTATAACTATGTGTGCTAAATCACAGGAGCACTTAATCGTTTTAATTATTTACGTTATGTCCTTGACGAACCTAATGTTTGGTGTATTTGAATCGAATCTAAAAAGATTTTGAAATGACATACCTCTTAATTATAGAATTGTTTAAAAGATTATACATTTCCTCCGCTGCATCGACTTAACACTCTTTAATCAAAAAACGAGAAGCGTGTTTTGGATTTATCGTTATCGTAAAAGATATCAACAAACACTTCATTAAATAAAAATTCTTGATTTATAATCTACTTCAATGGAATATTGTTGGAACAAAATAACACAAAAATTACACAAAATATTCATGGTTTAAATATTGTTACAAAAATTTTTTGTCTCATTTGTGGATAATTACACAGTAATTGGCAACAATACATATAATATTCTTCGGTACTCGTTTTGATTGACCGGCTCTTAACGTGAAAATCTCATTAAGAGACAAAATTGTTACAAATACAATTAAAGAACTTAGAT
Source organism: Wohlfahrtia magnifica (assembly GCA_023159175.1). Lineage (NCBI taxonomy): Eukaryota > Metazoa > Arthropoda > Insecta > Diptera > Sarcophagidae > Wohlfahrtia > Wohlfahrtia magnifica. The sequence continues at coordinate 711,827 of JAKWBJ010000014.1, forward strand.
CAGACTCCAGACTGCCCTTGGACTGAAAACTGTTCCTATTAAATTGAGTATTAAAACCAATATATATTATTTTACGGAATCCAATTACGAGTTCCAGCCTTAACAAAGACAGAGACAATTAAAACTGTTGCACTATGGTGTATAAAAAATTTAAATATCCACGAGATAAAAATGAAAATTATAAGATGTGTTGTAACGTATTAGTAGAAAATCGATTCCAGAATCTAAAATGGATGTAGAATAACAATTAATGTCATGTAACAGATTGACTCAACTAGCACTAATTTGATTTATAGACTATTACGTATGGCAACTCAACTTGAATTCAGTTGACAGTTGTCAAAATGGTATTACAGATAGCAACTATCAACTGACAGCACGTAACTCAGTTGACAAATATTAAATATTTTTGAACAACTGTGTTTTTGTAGTTGTTATGTATATTCTTTAAACAAAATAAAAACATGTTCACAACGATAAATTTTTTCCCTCTAATAATTGTACCACTCGATTTAATACCACAGACAACGTGGGTTCGGCCATTCCCAAATTATAATCGTTGCCGTGAGATTTTTGAAAACTTACTTCGTCAAAAAACCTCACCGAAGCAATAGCGGTATTGCAGTTGGGCGAATTTGTCTGCAGTCTTTATATACAGTCAAGGAAAAAAGTCTACATACACCCTTTGACTTAGGGGTTTTAGAGAGTTTGTAAAGAAAATTAAAAAAATGTTTATATTATATATTAATATAAGGGTGTTTTTATAGAGGTATAGAAATTTAAGTTGCAATAAAACAACGATGGATTATTCGAATGACATGAATTTTATTTATCCGAAAGATAATCTTGTGGCATTACATTTTAAATATGATTTCTGGCATATGTTTTTATAGAGGTATAGAAATTTAAGTTGCAATAAAACAACGATGGATTATTCGAATGACATGAATTTTATTTATCCGAAAGATAATCTTGTGGCATTACATTTTAAATATGATTTCTGGCATATGACCGCCACGGCTGGCGCGGATGTAGTCCAATCTGGACGTCCAATTTTCGATGACTTTTTCCAACATTTGTGGCCGTATATCGGCAATAACACGGCGAATGTTGTCTTCCAAATGGTCACGCGTTTTTGGCTTTACCGCATAGACCAATGACTTTACATAGGCCAACAGAAAGTAGTCTAGCGATGCTAAATCACAAGATCTTGGAGGCCAATTCATAGGTCCAAAACGTGAAATTAGGCGGTCACCAAACGTGTCTTTCAATAAATCTATTGTGGCACGAGCTGTGTGACATGTTGCGCCGTCTTTTTGAAACCACATCTCCTGGAGATCATGGTTATTCAATTCAGGAATGAAAAAGTTAGTAATCATGGCTCTATACCGATCACCATTGGCCACCGTCGTTTTTGAAAAATGCGGACCAATGATTCCACCAGCCCATAAAGCGCACCAAACAGTTAGTTTTTCTGGATGTAACGGTGTTTCCACATACACTTGAGGATTACCTTCACTCCAAATGCGGCTGTTTTGTTTGTTGACGTAGCCATTCAATCAGAAGTACGCTTCATCGATAAACAATATTTGCTTATGAAAATTGAAAAAATTGAAAGTTGAAAAAAAATTCACTTGTAAAAAATGAAAATTGCACTATTTGCAAGCGTTGTTTAGGCGTGAGTCTATTCATGATGAACTGCCAAACCAAACTGAGAATAAATCACTTGACAGCTGTTGAATCAGTCGCCATCTTGAAAAGTAATGCCAACCTAAATTTCTATATCTCTATTTAAGGCATTAATACATAAGTTTATGTATAAAATATAAAATTAATTCATTCACATAATAAACACAACAATAACAAAAATATTAAAAATTCATAGAAAAAAGCTTATAAGAAATAATTATTATTTAAAAATTTCATACATAAAAAATAAAAATTTTGCTTCTGATATTTGGTTGATCCACCTTAGGCATCAATAACCGTTTTAAGACGACGGGGCATTAATGTCACCAAATTTTATGTAATAGAAGATGTTATTTCATCCCATGCACGAATAAGAACAGTCTTTAATGTTTCACGGCTACTAATGCCAACAAAAATGTAAAAAAGGTTCCATATGTGCTGTATTTGGTTTAAGTCTGGTGACTGAGGTGGTAAATTTAGCTGCTATAAAGCCACTTATAGCCACTTATTTAGAGCCGTTATGTTATTGGAAAATTTATTGATATCCTAAGCCTCAGAATTTGTGCCAATATGATTTTATAATGATAACGGTCAATATTACTACCGAATAAAGCCAATTTATTTGACGCAATGGCGCCCCAAGCCACAACGTTGTCTCCACTATGATTGACTGAAGGTATAACATTATTTGGATTAAGTGCAATGTTTTCTCCAAACCGAAAATGTTATAACTACTTTTGTCGGTAAATATAACGCGACTAAAAAATCCATAGCTTTGTCTACATCTGCTTTAATAAACTCGAGAAGAAGTTCACGATTCTTTACTAAAATTTGTGGCTTCCTGCGCACTATTCTGCTATGAAATCCATTTTCATGTACAACTTTTATTATTGTTCGTAGAGTGACAATTTAATTGGAAAATTTTTCGATGTGTTCCGCCAATTTTGGGGCGTTTATTGTCAGATTCTGATGGACCAATTTCATAACACTGGTAAAATCCCGTCTCGAAAGCTTCTTAGATCTGCCACATCGTGGATTATTTTCGGCACTATTGTTGTTGTTATAATTTATTATGATCGTCTGTACAGTAGCACGACTGAATTTTGTTGTCTTGGCAATTTTTAAATATGATACATTTTCCTTCTGGAGATTTACTACCATTCAAACTAAAATTTGTACCTCTTTTCGATTTGCCATTTTTGGGGATAAAAATTCAAATAATATTTCCTTTTATTATCACTTTGTCCACTTCAACAATTGTAATGCTTGAAAATTTGAACAAAGTTGACTATTATTTCGCTTTCTTTGCTTTTAAATTTCTATTTGATATTAGTAGTTTCACGTTGTATGTAGACTTCTTTCTCTAATAACTTCTATGTTATATTTCTCTCATATTAATTTTCTCTTCATATCATCCTTATTATAAATACTTTAAACATCGTATGGTGTATGTAGACTTTTTCCTTGACTGTATGGTGTCGACTGTATGGTATATCTAACAGCATCCTTAGAAAGAGGGAAATATGCCTTAAAACTTAAAAACTATACATACATAAGTATATATTTGTTATCATTATTTAAAAGATGTAGAATTGTCTCTTAAATGCCGCTTAATGTATTCTACCTTTACTAAAAAATAGATCAACCAAGCTTGTCATTAATAATCTTTGTTTAATAGTTAAATTATTGTTTATTTGTTTAATTTTTGTTTCTTACAACACAACGATGCTATTCTGTGAAAACAATCAACCCAATTGTTCACCTTTTCAGTTGACCATCTGTTAAAATAATAACTGACAATATAAATTTGTATATCAGTTGATTGGGCAACTGCCAACTGACCTCAAGTTAAGTTGCCATACGTAATAGGTCTATTATATAATCTTTGAAATTTAAGATTTGAAAACTTATTGCAGAACTTATTGTAGAATGCAAGCAAACAATACAAGTTCGAATCCCCAGCAGAGGATTTTGAGTGTTTAACAGACTTCAACCCTGCTCTAGACAAATCCATCTAAAAAAGAACCCCTAAAAATTCCGCCTTACTTCTGGCAATGATGACAAAGAACAGTCAAATGATCAGGATAAAACGCCCCTACTGGCAACAAATGGCAATGCTAAGTAAGGATCACAATCACCACTTAGCAAGGATCTTCACCACTGCATAATCACATGGAGCCAGTACAGTAGACTACTAATCATCCTCTTAGCTTGAAAATCAACTTGATTAATGAAACTGAAACAAGACAATAATGTATGCTTTGTAAGAAGTCATATGCTCCATAGAGGAATGACGGAGAAAAAAATTATTGAAATCAAGATTTATAACTTAAAATGAAAAATACTAATTTTCCACTGTTTAATTTTTGATTTTCCACTGGGAAACTAAGGTGTTTCAAATCCTGAAAGTCTGTCTATTTTAAAACTAAACTTAAGAGAAAATCAAAAACGTCGTGAAAAGAAAATAAAAGTTAAGTATCATAAGATAGAAAATTTTTTTTTCAAAAGCTAGAAAAATATCCATCGACTCATTAAATTAAATTTTCATGTCAGTTGTTATCAAATTGCATTTTTTAAACAATTTTTGTTAGTGTTTTATAACAGTTATCTTCTTAAACAATTTTAGTTTTCATAAATTCTGTTTTATTTTAACAAACTTTGACGAGAATAATTTCTCCGTAAATCTTTGCTACCTGTAAACGACAAGAGGGCATAAGCTCCAACAACAACAACAAGAAAAACCATTTTTTTAGTGCATAAAGTTTCATAACTAATTATTTAATTTCAGTAAATTTGTTAAAGTTCATATTTGTTTTATACTTTCATTTCTTTCTTTTCTATTTTTCTTTTTTGTTCTTTTGCTTGTGTTGGCTTAATAATTATAAGAAAATATCTTTTAAATACACATTATTTTTCAATGTAATTTAATATTTACAATGAAGTTTTTTCGTGTCTCAACTTCAAGGCTGCATTCGACAAAGTAAAACTTCAGAAATTTCTCAACATTGGGTTGGGGAAAAAATTCTTTTTATTAGACAATGCATTATCAATGAATTTTTTATTGCATATGCAAATGATTTGATCACCTACACAATAACGATAAAATAAAATTAAACGCGATAAAACTCATAAAACTTATGACGATGATGGAAAAAATGAAGCATCAGCAACTAAGCCCATACCAAATTTATAGTGAAATTCAAAAGTAAAAGTACAAAAACAACAACGAAAAAGAAAATTAAATCTTTGTTAAAGTAAAATATTATTCTTTTTAAAAGTTAACCAACCCACCACACGTTTACAGAAGTTCTTCTCATTTTACACACAAGAAAACTACGCCAATATAATAAACGCATTACTTGCACTTTTGGTCCCAAATTAAAATTAAAAAAAAAACAGCAACAACTTCTACTACAACGAAAACTAAAGAAAATATGTATTTTTGAAAAAGTAAAAGATTTTTATTTTGCATACAGAGTAGCGATAACGAATATGTACTCGTACTATGGTAACGAACGAAGGAATCCATATAATTTGGCCTGTAGAAGAAGTAAAACTTTCAACATGAAAACATTAAACAGAAAAAAGGAAAAATAATGTTTCTTTGGCGGTGAAAGTTAGTGTTCGCGGTAATAGCATCCATGTCACTCAAACTTATTTTATTTGAAGGGATTGTAGGGGCATTCCAAAATTGTTACCTTCACTGTTGCTGTAGTGGTTTTTCAACGTGTTTTGCAAAAAAAAATTTAAAGCATCATTGTAAAATAAACCACAACTCTCTTCATATCTATTATTTTCTTAAAGCTCAAACAGTTTCTTTTAAATAAAATATATATTTTGAATAAAATGTTTGCTTAACCCTTTCTACACTTGCGACGAATATATTCGTCATTACACTTTTAAGTTTAATAATGTGATAGTTAGAATAAGTGTTGCCAGAAGTGGGGGAAAATCCTTACATGCAGGTTTTTTTGCTTCTAAAATATATAGCATAGTAGGGAAAATCGGAAAAATTGTTCATATTCGCCAAAATGTAGGGATTTTTTATAATTTTGCATTATTTATGAAATAAATGCATACAAGTTTGTTTTCAATAATGTTTTATTGTTCAAAACACTTACAAACTGTGTTTTCTTAAAAATCGCCTAAATATGCCTAAACATGTTACAAAAAAAAACAAAGTAGATGTGATCTATAAAGTTGGCATTGATGTTGAAAAATTCTTATTGTTTAAAATTATATCACTTTTATTGTTAGTTTTAACAAAACCATATAATTTGCTTAATTTTACACAAAAATACAAATTGGTAATAACAATGTTCACTTTTAAATAAACTGTGCTTAAAAGTGTACAAATGACTTCAAAATGTTTAGTATTAAACAAACAAAAAAAGTGTCAAAAAAAAGTGAAAAACATATCTAGTTTAATATTTTATCATTTACATTTCTTTAAACGCACATAAAAAAAATCAAAAAGCAAGTGTTTGTACTCAAATGCAGAAAAATATTTATAAATTATTATTCCTATGCAGTGCATGTCCCGTGAACAAAAAAAAATATGATTTCATAGTCAAATCTGGTGTACATTTTTGCAGTTTTCTTGGAAACGATGTAAATGAAATCTGTTTCCACATTTTACCACACTTTTCCAATAATAATAAAGTTGCTTATCCATTGACGAAGCAATCAGGCTTCTTTTCGGTCACACTTTTTCGTAACAAAAACATACATACATACAAACATAATTGGAGTAAAATTATTAGACACTATTTGTTTAAAAATCAACATAATGTCTAATAAAATTATTGCTTGATTTTAAGTCGAAAATAGTCGGTAAAGTGTTGTCTACTATTATCGACCTAACTTACAACAAAAGTGTTTTAGAGTGTAGGAATTAATTTCATTTAAAATGCGCGTGTGAATAAAAAAATAAATTTTATTTTATATGTTTTATTTTTATTTTTCGAATACGTTACTATTTTATATTTTATAATGAGTTTTGAAAATATCTCAAGTGCGTTTTTATTCCTAGCAACATGTTTACATTAGTTAGGAATTTATACTTTCAAGGGTAGCGAATACACCAAGACGCTTTCAAGAGATTTTGGGATAAGGGCATAATGAGTGACTCCAAAGCGTGAAACAAAATGGATATTAAGTGCTAAAAATTGTAAAAAAAAAATTTTTTAATATCTCGAAAACTAGAATCAATCACAAAGTAACGGAGTGCATATTACAATTCAGCCCCCAAATCTCCTAAGAAATAGCTTTTATGTTAGTTGCTCTGATCCAATACAGAGTATATTTATGTTTATGACTAAAAATTACAAAAAATGCTTTTTTATCCATAAAATGTAAGTATTTTGTAGAGTATCTACTCGATTAATCGTCGTTCGAATAATCGAACATTTTTTTGGTCATTATTTGATCGAATAATGAAAATAGCCAATTTCAAGTAACAAATAACTCAAACAATATGTGTCAATTAATCGAGCAACTTTTGTATATAAAATTTGGGGTGTAAAAAGCAAATGTTTATTTTAATTTAGTTTTACACTTATATTATCTGTTGAAATTCTATTAAAAAATGAGACATGTAAAAATTTAATTTTTTTTTTTTGTTTTCATTACACACTTTTCAAATATAATTTTGCTTGCGTTCTTATCAGCCGTTACAGGTGTGTAAACATTTTAGTTAAAGTTTCTAAAATCAACCTAAATTCCACAAGGTTTCCCAAGAGGGATAGTTTTTTAAAATATTGTAACGTTTTAGCCTTTTTAAAACGTTTGAGCTCGTTTAAATTACGTTAAAATAAAATAAACACCGCCTTTATTTTATTGTTTTACAGTTTTATTTATTTTACTATAACCTTTATACTGTTTGTCTTAATACAGCACTTAATATCCGTTTATCACTTTTATTTCCGCTTTGACACAACTTTATTTATTACAGCCAAACGATAAATATATAATATATATAGGTAAAGCAGCCCCTTTATTTACCTAATTGCCTACAGTTAGGAGGTTCTGGAAATATCTACCATCTTTTTTCATATACCTTAATTTAAATGTAACGTAAAGATGGTAAATTTGGCAGTGCTGATCTTTAAGAGGAAAAAAATGTGGATCTATACGAAAACAATCTCCTAGACGAGGTCAACAAACAATACAAAGTATTGCAAATTTTAAAAAATTGAATAAAAAAGTGTCAGTATAAAATACGATTTCATGTATTTAGACAAGACAGAGAGAAGAGCAGAAAAACTTTTTAATGCAAATTTATCGCTATCACAAACATCGCACCGCAAAGTTCTGTTTTTCCTCCTATGTTATATCTAATATTTCTTAATGACTTTCGTCTTCTTACTTCCAGTCCTATCTACTCTTTCGCAGATGACAGCAACATTTGTCATTGATACTATTTTAATCGTAGGCCGAATCTCTTGGAGATCCGGGCGAAAAGGATGAATTTGAACAACACACTCTCAAGCGATCTGGCGAAAATCTCCGAGTGGAGTCGTGCTCGTTCAAACAGTCTCGCTTTTAATGCAAGCAAGATCCAATGTTGTTTTTTAACACGGAAATTCAGACATGATGTTCTGCGCATGAGAATTTACCGTGGCGTTCGTTGAAACGATCACATATTTCATGTGTCGAAAGAAGCATTCAAGCATTAAGACAGTGCAAGAAATACTTCACTCCATCTAATCTTCTAATATTTATATGACCCACCATATAACCGACTCAAAATGGTATACAACTCTCATCTATTGGCCGGTGCTTTAAAGTCTATTTTGGAGCTCCTCTACCGTTTACAGGAGAGGGCGAAGATACTCAGTAATGACGGTAGGGTAGTCAACTCTACCGATTCGCTAGAGCATCGTCGCAATGTGGTGGTGTGTGTCTTATTGTTCTATCGGTACTATAACGGAATGACGAAATAAGGAAATTAATTCCTAATAATCACATATTTTCACGTAGTACTAATTTTTGCAGTTGTTGAATCGCACAACGCATTATAGAGAGATTTAGTTTTTTTGCTGCACCGTTCGTCTGTTACACAATCTGCCCTCTACAGTTGACCCTGCCAGTTACGACATAAATAAATAAAATGCAAACGTCCATACTAGATTCTATCCCCCATCCCATAAAATATTTTCCTAGTATCAGCACAATACACTACATGAGTAAGGGCCAGCCCCTGAGAGTTTTTAAATTAAAAAAAGCAAAAAACCAAATACACATGTTTGTTTTTTTCATTAGAATAAATTTTTTGAATAACTTTTTAATTGTTCGAGTTATTCCAACAATTTGAAAACCTTACTCGATTAATCGAGCAATTTTAGAAGTTTAAAATCAATTAATTTCTTATTCGAACAAAAGTAAAATTCGAATAATTGGATACTCTAGTATTTTAGCTAATTCGACTAATTTAATGACTAAAATGCTTAGGGATTTTCATAGGGAAAATCTTTTTAAGATATAGTGAAAAATAAGATTTATTTTAGTATGCGTAAGTATTTTCCAAAAAATTAACTGGCAACACTGATTAGAATAGTTTGATAGATTTACCAACATCATATCATCAGCAGTTACAAAAATGTTTAAATTTTTATCATGAACTAAATTGTTTTTGAGCCTGAAAGGGTTAAGATGTTTGCGTAACTTGAAGTTTCCTTCGTTATTGATTAGCCAATTTGTTAAGAAGGCACAAATGAATCATTGCAAGTATTACGAAGCAAATAATTGTTTAGAATACCATTCAAATACCCACCGATGATGAGTGTTTTATTGCAAAAAATTTGCATAAAATTCAAATTTACTTAAAAATTTTATTGCATATGAGGAAGAAAATACTGATTGTTTGTAAGATTGGGTTAAACATAATTTGTGTATTGCGAAATTGACTTTTTGAAGATCTAAATGGAAATGCAAACATTTGTTATTTCTTTATTAAGGTTATGCAGAGATACATTGATAAGAATCATGTAAATTAATTTGCTCAAACTACATTTTTTTTTTAGATATAACAAGATATCAGTTTTATGTGATTGACAAAAAAAAAAATAATAATAATAATAATAATTTATTTCCGAATTGTCTTTGAAACCAAATTGCAATAAAATTATACCAAGTACGCTATAATACCACTTTATGCAACATAGCTAGGTTCTAAAAATGTAGGCCATAAATCGAAATGCAGTTAGACGAGGTAATTTATTGAAAAAATAAGACTTATTATAATTATCATCCCGATCAGAAACTCTTGAAGGACTCTGCGACCCATGTCCCTTCCGGTTTACAGTTCGTTTAGCAGATCTGTTGCCTCCATAATGAACACCAGATCTGAAACCATAATGGTGAATATGAGAATTCCACACAATATGTTTTCCACCATCTGTGATGCCCTCGAACCAATTACTAACATCCACATTCGATATTGCCATCCTCTTTAGATGCGCTCTCAGTCCACAATGACCCCTAACAAATTTCGTTAGGAGCTTCAAGTCCGGCCCGTTATACTTGGGAACGTAAGAGCAATGCGTAAATTGTGGACTGAAAGCCGATTTAGCGTAACTAAAAGCCATGCCTGACAATCAGATTTAGTCGTTCGATATGTCAAAAATTTTATGTGAATTCAGAAAGTATGATGGTGTGGACAGAAAGTGCAGGTGTGACCGATTTAATAATCTTTTGGAAATTAAAAAAAAATTGTATATTCGTAGATGTCATGCAATTCGTGCCAAGTGTCCTTAATGCAGCTTGGCTGTCAAGGAATATATTGATGGTTTTAACCTTGACAACGCCATGATCTCAATCTGGAAGAAACTCAGCGATCTCCCCAATGGGATCGACAAGTCTCCGGAGTGGTTTCATGATCACCTGCACATTTGGGCACAGCCATTCATTTTGGGGCTTGGATCAGACACTATCCAAACTAAGCCCACATTAGACCAACAATTCCGGACCGGAAATTCAACCCTGAATTTCTTCCTTAAGCACAGATATAAGGGTATGATATCCAAGACTGAAGATAGTTCTCCTCCCACTTAACGTAGAATGAACAGACTGCCCGACCTCTTTCCTCGACCTCTTCACAAAAAACTTTGCCGTCGAACATAGCGCCCACCCAACTTATAAATGGCGGTGTTAGGCCAATCGAAGCCTCCAAGCCAGCTATTGGAAATGTTCCTATTGCCACAGTTACACCAAGGCAGGAAAGTCTCTATACCCTGACTTATTTACTCATGGTTGTAGCTTTCTCAGCCTTCCTCCACCAGGCTATGGCCGCGTAAGTAATAATAGACCGAATTATAGCGTTATACATCCAAGTCTTATCGTAGGAGTAGCGATTTGTCCGAAGAACCCTTATAGGCCTGTTATGGACGGCAGGGATGTGCGAATTCCAATTAAGCCTCCTATCTCAAATGACACCTAGATATCTAACCTATAAAAGTTATTAGTGATACTCATTAAAGAAATACAGTCACATGATAACTTGTATCTCCTCGTAAAATATACAACAACCATTTTAAAGGGACTCACAGAGAGCCCTTCTTGAGTGCAACCATTTATCACCTCGGCCAGGGACGTCCTCATGAGATCACACAATGTACCCTCATATTTCCCACGGACCATTATAACGAGGTCATCAGCATAACCAATTACACTGACGCCTCTATGAACCAAAACGGTGAGCAAGCCATCAACTACTACCGTCCATAACAATGGCGAAAGTACTTTATTCTGAGGGCACCCTTTTGACGGCATCACAGTAGATTCTTGTCAATCAAGAGACGCGCTGATGATTCTGTTCCTAAGCCTGGAACTGATCCAAGCTATAACTGATTTTTCCACCTTCTGTATGATAGTATATATAAACAGCTTCAAAAAATGTATCCAAACGCCGCAAATACTATGCTGGATTTCTAAAGCGACTGCTTTTGTGCCCTTTTTTTTCTAAACTAGAACTATGTTTGGAGGCTACTTTCACCTATTTTTGTTGTTGTTTATGTTTGTGTATGCCATGTGGACTACAACGTGATACAGTTAGGCAAAACAGTATTCGTACACCCTTTATATTCGGAAATCTTTAAACGTTTGAAAAATATTTAAATATTAAATGAAGTATCTTCTCAAATAATTTTTTTCTTTTAATTCATAGTTAATCATTCTTGCTTCGGTAGTTCTTTGTACTAATTTTACGTTTCAAAAGGTCTTAACAAAGTGCTATATTCTGTTAAATTAATTATATAAAATATGTAGTATTTGTAAAATTAAATATATACATACATACGTATATATATTTTTACCCTTATATTCATAAAAACATAATCAACATATCAAAACAATTTTAAACAAAGTTTAATAAAAATTAAAAAAAATTAAAATTTTTTCTAATCATCATCAATGTTAAAAGCTATTCTATTTGTGATTATATCCTCGATTTAATCGTAGATCAGAAAGAAATGGTATTCGTAAACGAACTTTAGCTTAAAAATCCTATTTTGAAGCAATTTTAAGTAAATGAATTTCAAAATAGTTAGAAAATATTTTAAAGCTTTTTTAAGATATCATTTTGCCTTTATGTTTATTTTAATTTTATATTTTATTGATTTTGAATATTATTTGAATTTTTTTTTATTAATGAACACGCTGTATTTAATATATAGTATGTATTTTTATTTGAATATTTGTTGAAAATGAAGTAAAATAATCAAAACAATTAAGGACAATTAGAAACTATTATGGTATGATTGACTCTATAAATGAAACCTACGAGAAAATAGGAAATTTGGAAGCAAACTAGGGCAATATACAAAAATAGGAAGAGACTTTATTCACTAATTCAAATTTTATTTCTTTAGTTATGTAGTTGGTTTGCGGTGACCAACACTAGATATAGTGGCAAGGTAGAGGGTAGTATCCACTAATTTCACATTAAAATTTCAAAATAAAATAATGAAATTAGTGGACGATTTCTTGGTAACTCAGACTTTAAGCCAACGCCATATTATTTACTCCGATATCAATTACGATATCAAGGTGATAAATATAACATATTCAACACATTCATCATGCAACTGTAAGTTATGCCCTTACCTCACATCCTTTGATAGCCCCTTCTAATTCTTAATTAACAGATACATATGTATTCATACATACATCTTTTTATAAATACATTTTTCTCAATTGCGACAACAAGTTATATTTTTCTCTCATTATAACTTACAGTATACCAAATCAACATACATACATTTTTTCAGAAAGAAAGTTTTTTAGAGCCCATTTTTTTAAGTAAATATATAATTAAAATAATCTTTTTTATACCATTTTAGGTAAAAATTTCATGTTGTACGAATTTGTATTTCTCATATTGGAAAAAAAAAAAATTTAATAATGAAGTATTGCAGTTTCAATTTCAAAAAAAAACTTAAAATATTGTTACGAAATTGAAAATGCCAAAGACAAAATTCACCACATCAGGGACTTATTATGAGATTTTAGCTGTAAAATTTATTGGCTTGTGTCAAGGCTTAATAACTGCCATAATTACCTGTACTAATTAAAAGAACATTGGAAACTAATAATGAAATACTATAAAATGATGGCGCATTGCTATTGGCAAGTTAGTTATCATTTGGCGGTCAATAAATGAAATTATGTTAGCGCGTAAATAAAAAGTGTTGTATAAGCGAATTTGCTGTATTTGCTGTATAAAAGTAATAGTGGAACAAATAAAATTGTAACAACAACAAACGTGGAGTTTATTTTATTTTAACGCAATTAAAAGGCACTCAAACGTTAAAAAAAAGGTTAAAACGTAACAATATGTGTTATTTAAAATACTTATTATGAATAGGAATTTAAAAAAAATGTTTAGCCTTAAAATGTATTTTAACAAAATTGTATTGTAAACCTGAAATAAGAAATTTTTAGGAATACAACCGTTAAAATGTACAAATATGAGCTGTAAAGTGAAGGTGTTCCATAGTTCAAACCAACCGTTTTAGTAAATCGCCGTAAAAAGAAAGGCCATTAAAAAAGAGTAGTCCGGGACTCTTTCTATATGCACATTATAAATTTGAAGTATATTTTTTCTTTTCCCGATCCCGTCAGTTCTAATAACTCCTATTTGACAAATTTTGAAGTCTTCTGATGATCTAGTCTTCACAATTTATACGCCGACTCTTCCTGTGTAGTTAACTTAATGTGCACCTTAATAATGGAATTAAAAATTAAAAACCATTTCTTTTATATATAGTTCGCAAGATAGTTGTTTCGCAGAAATTGACTATGAAACAAAAATTATGCTTTTACCTCTTATTGTCTCCTCATAGTGCAGCTTTTGAAAATGTACTTTTGTTCAATACATTTATAGAGTTTTTTTTATACAAAAAGCATACCCTATTGCTTTTTTGTTAGCTAGATCTATCTGTGTTCTAATGTCCAACAAAATCGGTTTAGTTGTTTACGTGTGATTGATTTACAAACAAACATACATTACATACCGCTAAGGACATCAAAATATACCATAACAGCTCCATAGAAAACATATTGAACATAGCATATAGCCCTCCTAGTTTAAATGAAATAAAAGAGTAAAATAGTAATGTTGAATAAAAATAAAGCAGCAGGCGAAGATTGTTAACTAGCGGAACCCATCATTGTAAAACTACCAAAAAGTGGTGACTTGAAAGATTTTAACAACTGGAAAGGAATGACTCTGTTGAACACCATATACAAGATACTAGCTGCCATAACAAAGGCAAGGCTTCACAGCAAAGTAGAGAATGTATTGCCAGATAAACAGGCAGGCATTTCGACCAGATAAAATCTGCGTAGACCAGGCCAACACCCTGCGCATCACAATAGAACAATCTTTAGAACGGTTGGCTACTGTTCGTCGCCTTCAAAGAAACCTTCGATACCATCAAACAGATTACCATATGAAAAGAATTTAGAAGAAAAGCAGTACCCCAGAAAATAATCCGAATAATAAGAGCAATTTACGAGGATGTAACCATTCCACACTAACGCTGTAGTAAAGCAAGGATATTCATTTTCATTTCTATTCACCATCACACTGGATGATATCATGAGCGAAGTCTGAGGTATAACAGAGAAGAGGTATAACATGGAGTCTCTCACGACAGCTCGAGAACCTAGATTATTTAGATGATATTTGTCTCTCACACAAGATCTCCAACATGCAGTCAAAGTTAAAAACCTAGCTCTCTGTGTTGGAATTGAGATAAAAATTAATAAAACGAAAGCCATAAGAATTAACAACAGTAGAACTCAAAACGTTATGCTACAGGGCCAACTAATTGAGTATGTAGATATCTTCTGATATCTAGGAAGTACAATGGCAATGAACGGTGGTGCAAAAATATACACTAACAACAGGCTCAATACAGCAAGAGCGCCATTCGGACGACTGCAGTCCAGGTAAACCAAGCTCAGAACATTCAACTCATGTGTAAAGTGAATTCTGTATTACAGCATTGAAACCTGGCTATGTCTAATATCATCACGCAAACATTACAGGTATTCACTAACAATCGCCTTAGGATCATGCACACGAACTGTGGAACTTGATATATGAAGAGCCCATACTGAAGCAGATAAGGCAAAAAATCCCCATAGTATTACAAGAAGGACAATTAAGTGAAATCCAAAAGGATCAAGAAACCGAGGTTAACCAAAAAACACCTGGCGACGCATAATTATCCAAGAACTAAGGTAAAACAATCTTACATTGGAAGACGCTCACAGTGTAAGATGGCGATGTTTTATGATAGCCCTATGCTCTCCAGAGGAGTAACGGGAAAAAATTATGCCCTTATCGTATTTTGACATTTTTGTAATATATTATATATAAATGTAGCTAGTTTTTCATTAATATAAAAAAAATTCCAAATACGACAGCGAATAGTTGATAATTACGATCGAAGTGACTAAGACAATATGGTGTAGTGTAACAGATCGGAGTGTCTAGTGAGAATCGAGTCCACGATCAACACGCTGACAGACTAGTACACTACGCTGTATTGTATCAAACATTTTTTGTTAAAGCTTTTAATTAAAAATTAATTGGAAAAGTTTTGGTTCCCTTTAAATGGCGAAAAGTTTATTAGTTATTAATGATTTGTTTGTCAATAATGAAGAAATCATCATCAATCTTTTCTCATTGAGTAAGTACATAGTGTCACAAGATATATTGTTCCTTCAACTCGGTAGCTAAATGGTACATAATTTACCTATAAGTACTAATCAATATTATTCAATACTCTCTTTTCCAAATTTGAAAGTGGCTTAAAGTATTAAAAGCTGTTTAGCACCCTTTACTAATACTAAGAGAGTTCATATACCTACTTCATGAGCGATCGAATTTTCCACTGTAAAATCATAATAAGATTTAAAGAGCTTTTATCGAATAAGCAAATAATTCTTCTTTTGAAATAATTTATAATAGAGTCGATTTGTAAATGCATAAGTTTTATAAAAGAAGTTTTAGCCTGACCTATAATAATTAATTTTTAAAATGAATCAAAACATTTTTTTAAATAAGAAAGTAAAACATTTCAAAAATATTACATTTTTTACTTTGTAAATATTTCTTTAAATATTTTTACGTAACAAATTACATTTTATTTATTTTACTGAAAAGCAAATTGTATATATTTTAAAGCCAAGTTAATGTTTAACTTGTAGCAATTATGTTGTTTAGATTTTGATTAGCAACATATGAACATACGCTTCTTAATAACAATGTCTACATAGTCTATAAGCATTTATAACACTGTTAACGTTATATTAAACATAAACTAAAATTCAGATACATGTTGCTTAATACACAAAACAAGCGAATGTAAAACTGTATCTCTTAATATTTGAAACACTGTAAACTGTTATTTTATTTTAAAAACTCTTAGAAGTTGAATTACACGCTTTAAAAAATTAAAGAGCATGAGAGAGAATTATTTAAGAAAGAACGTTTTTTGTGTAAAGAAAAATGTTAAATTAAAAACTCGTATTGAAACATCAAATTACATGTAAAATGATTTGAGACAACAATGAAAACACACCACAGTGCGTGTGTATACAACAACAGCTGCACAATAAACATAAAACTAATGATTGTCATACATTACCAGAGAGCAAGAGCACAAACAACAACATAGTGGCTCTCCGAATGATGAAAATGCTTATGTACCTTTAGTTAAGCGAAAGATCTCTGTTGCAACGGATTGATGGTACGGAAGGCAACAGTATTTGCGTACGATTTTACTTGATACTGGTTTTTTCTTATTTCTGTAGTTGTTATTTTCCATACTACAAAAAAAGTATTTTTTTTTTACATATAAAGTAAACAAAACGTCAATAATTACTTTCTACTGTCAATCGTAGTAAAAAGTGTAAAAGAAATGGATACAACAAATATCAAGAGGATTATAAAACCGTTAATATTTAAATTATAAAATAATAATTAAAACAAACCAAAAAACAACAACAACAATAAGTGTTTAAGCGAAGCAATAATTAAACTAAACAAATGGAATAAAAGGTATACCAAAAAAATAAATAAACGTACAACAACAACAACAAAAATAATAATTGATATAAATATTAAATATTTTAACAGTGATTTTTATTTGCAAAAAAAACATAATTTCTAAAGAACCATCAAAAGAAGATATAAATTTTCAAAAATTGCGAGAAAACGAAATAAGCTTTCTTGGATCTCTCATGGATTATTTTACTAAAAACCCAAGAACCATTTTAGTTTCTTGAAATGGTTCCACAGGAAAAACTCTATCAACATACATTACCTGTAGTACTATTGTTGGTGTGTGTGTAAATTATAATCAGCATCATTTGAGAAGAGTTGGATAAAATGTTTATATACATACATACGTATATTCTTTTCGTTATTTACACAAATCTACAAATTCAAATACCAAGGCAGTAAAACCTTTTCTTATAATGTGGCTCTCTACAGTTATCCGATGAAGCAGTGAACTCCACAATATTAAACCAGTCTGGCTTAAATAAAGAAAAAAATATAACCATAGTACCAACAATAATAACAACAATGTCGTTATATCGTGAAACTATAAACAACAACAATAGCTATACCAATAATCAAGCATACAAACGTGTATCAAAATATAAAAATCCAAGCCAAGACAACTTAAAATGAAATAAAAAAAACAGATTTTTTTTCCAACAAACGAGTATAAAATAATGCTTTAATCGGCATTTTTATTGTATTTGTATTATTGTGTGAGTGTGTGTGTGTGTTTGTGTTTTTTTGTTGTTTTATATTTTCTTACCTGTTAAACTGGTTCTTCAATAACACTCTGTGTACATGAAAACAACAACAACAACTTACTTTGCTTGTTATTCTCCTGTCTCTTGATTCTCTTTAACTATCAATACATTATTTGTTGGTGTTTGTCATCATCATCAGCGTCGTAGCGTAGTCATCGTCATCATAGTGACTGTTTTAAAGTGTTGCCAGCATGACCCAACAAAAACAAGAAGAAATACCAACGGTCTTAAATTTAATCGTTTCTTAAGAAAACGTATCAACGTGTAAAAGAAAATTACAAAGAAAAAACACTATTGCAATTGAAAACGAGTTTTGTTGTGTTTTCAGTGTTTATTTTTTACTTATGTACTTCGTTTGTTGCTATTTTTTTTTTCTGGTTTTAGCCAAAAGAGACGCTCAGAAGTATATAAAAGAGAACAGGAGACTGTTTGTTTAATAAAAAATAAAACTGAGTTTAATGAACAACAATTCTGACGTCGATCTGTGTAATACACTGATCAAAAATGTTCATATGAAATACAAAGAAAAAATATCAATCTTTACATTTGTAAAACAGAGCAAATCAAAATATTGTGATAACAGTGATCATAATTACACACAATAAGTAAATAACAAAAGACCTAAAATAGTTTGTTTAAACATTTTTTTGCAATTTCAACATTAAAATACAAAGCTAAGCTAGAATACATACCTGTATTATATGTATTTAAAGTGAACAGCCATTTTTTGGAGCGGAATTTTGATATCAACAGTGTTAATATTTTGATTTAAATACCGCGGTGAAGAACGTCATAGTGAATCATCGTGACAGACTATGACAGTTGTAAGGTATTGATGACTGATAATAAATTTTGTTTGATGTCATGCATGATATTTAAAAAGTAATTGCCCAAATTTTCATAGATGACAGAAGATGATTTTATCTTGCAAACGTCCGTTTATTAGTGGGTTCTAACAGGCAATATCATTCAGTAGTGTAGGCTACGCAGACAAAACCCTGCATCGTTCAGCATATAGTAGACACATAACAGACAATATCGCTAAATTTCAGCTTTCTTTAATATAGTGACAGTACACTGAAATTGTCATATTTAACTCCCTTTTTTTGTGTCATTGTCATGAGAATTCACCAATAAAAAAAAATATTAATTAATTTCGACTTTGAAAATATTATAGTGATAATGACGATCAAATACGCCACCGGGACATTCAGAAAATCTTTTTATTTTCATTTCAAAAATTAATACTTCCATTACATATGTACATACATAATTCCCGCAACATTTCAAGAGGAACGGGCGCGACTTCTCTTAATCAATAAGCTGCAACCTGATCTATTTTCAAACTCATCGAAAGGAACCTTCAGTTTAACGTCGGCTCCGAACGGCAGATGCGTTAGTTAAAGAAGTTTTTCATAGCGTAAATACTAATAACCACTCGCTAGCAATGCTGTGAGGGGTGATACCGCTGTTGACAATTGTCAGATGGTCTGACCTTGAACCAAGGATTAAAAAGATGATTTTGCAAATATTATTTGCAATTGTAAATAATAAGTAAGCATTCATTTTTTGAGAGAGTTTATATTTCGCTGCAAAAGTTTTGAAATTTCGTCAAAGCTAAAATGATATGCACGGATATGTTGCATAAAAACTTTTCTTTAAGAACTACACACTTGCTTTTTAAGTCGCATTTCATGTTTTAAATCATTCCCGGCCATTATGCCTGCTTAAGTATAGAAAGAAGAACATAATTAAATAACCATAAATTTTGACAGATGTGAATTTGGATAATATTTTTTGGTTTTGCACTCTACATATTAAGATCGTTACTTTAATTTAGGAAATGGTTTAAGTACAGGAAATAAAGAACAAACAAAAAATAATGATAATCTTATGGCAGGCACACTGTTTGTTTTGCAATTTGTAATTCAATTAAGAAATATTTTTACTACCAATTTTAATAATTAGGAGTATAAAGAGTATCTAAAAATCCGTCGTTACAACAAAATTTTCTTATCCAAACTATTTTACATGAAAATACTAAACAAATAAAAAATTCTCTATACAAGAAGTATAAAAAAATATTTTTATTTAATTTGTTAAAATTTAATAAAATATTGCGTAATATTTGTTTTTTTACGCAAGTTTCGAATGTAAATCATTAAAATTTAAGCGGATTTTTCCTTTCTGCTTAAAATTTAATGTTCCTTTATTCTGACTTCATTTTAAAGAGGTTTTTGAATGAATAATTCATTTTGTAGAGGCTTTACATATGCACTTTCAAACACATTCGATTTCGTTGTTTTAAAACTAGGACTTTCGCATTTTACTTTATTCCGACTTTATTGTACAGAGGCTTTTGAATGAATACATACTTTGTTATATCTTATAGCTCAAAATTTCTTCTTTATAGCAACTCGTGCATTTTTGTATGAGAAGCTTTGATATAAAGAGGTTTTTTCAAGGGACTCGTTATATTGAGTTTTTCGTTCTAACAAAGTTCGTTATATTAAAGTTTTATTTTGTTATTATTATTATTTCATTTCGCTAATGAAATAATTACGTAGAAAATCATGTACTACGTATTTTAACGTATTTGACTTTCCTTCTTCACCAGTTTAAGAAATGTATTAATGTATGTATATTCTTGTAATTATCCGAACTCTAAAAACTTAGATGATTATTAACTGATTTTAAGATAGTCAATGCATATATTATAGAGCAACAGGAATCTTACTGCTTATTAATTAATTTATTAAGGACATACAGTCATGTGAAAAATAATGGGAACATCAAAATTACACATTGAGATTTGATAAGAAAGTTCGTAAAATAAGACAATTGCTGTTTTAAAATGGTACTTATATTTAGCTAATAAACTACAGAAATAAGTTTCAGACTCCTTGGTTGTTTAAAACTGCAAAACATCGCACATTGCGGTATTTGACACGGAAAGTGGGAATTAATTAAAAAAAACAAATAAAATTCAGAAAACACAAAAAAAAAAAATATATCACGTTAAAGTAGATAAAATTCTACATCACTAGGCATAAAAATTGGTACCATTTTCCGTTATGATGCTACGTTCTTCCAAAGAAAGAGTTTTTTTTAATAAAAGTAAAAACACAGATTTTTTACTTTTAAAAGTGAAATTTCTATAGTTTTTTTTAAGGATAATGCAAAATGCGTTTTTCTGTTTTTATGTATAGTTAATGTATACATTTTTTATGCTGTTTGAAATATAAGGTAAGATTCAGTAATTTTTGGGAAATATATGGATTTAAAGTAGTGAGTTAAGCAAAGTTAAGCGGATATATCACACCACGTAGCCTGCATTAATTCTCGAAGCTCATGATACTTTTTGAGACACTTTCTTCTAGTTGCTATTTTTACTACATTCCACAAATTGTCTATCGCATTTAAATGTAAAGACGGTGGACGCCATTTGATACAGTGATATTGTAATCTTCGAACCTTTGCTTAGAACACTTTACAACACCCATCGAAGTGGTCTATTTTCTTTGAGCCTAGGTAGCATACGAATTCGGAGGTCGTCAACATAATCTGTTGTTTACATAAGTTTCTGTAGACGATATAGTGGCCTAGCACTATATTAGGTAAATTACTACTAAACAACAATACTGCCGCCACCATCCTTTACCGGCTTAACTTCTGTGTTTTTCCTTGCTGGTACAATATGTAACCAATATTTGAAATCCACTTCCTGATGATTCAATTAATGCACAGTTGGTTGTAATATTCTCGAAAAGAACAAATAAATATCCGAAAAACTTTATTACCTGAGTAATACGAACGAACACTACTGATATAAACAGTAATATAAGAACTGAACACCAGTTTCGGTAACCTAAAAACTTTGTTATTCTGTAGGTATAATACCTTATCACTAACAGAGCAATACGAGCAACAGATGATTTTAAGTATATTTTGTTTGATTTTATTAAGGAGGCAAATGCTAAACTAGGTAAGGTATGCTTCAAAATGATAAGGTAACCTTAATATTTGCTCAATTCATCCAAACTATAAAATGTTTCGTATAGTCACCTTATTACAAAAATTCTACGTTCAAATAAGTAAATAATAAGCCTGTTTTGCTTTTAGAGATGTACCATTACATTATGTTTATTTAAATTTATGTAAATAACTGCAAAATTGAATGCGTCAAAATGATAATGTCAGTGTTTGATAAGCAATTAATCCAATCGGAAGGTATCACAATTGTTATTATTATTATTTTTTTTTTTTTGTCACCTTATAAACAAGGACAAATTGTTGCACTTTATGAGCAGGGATTGAGTATGCGTGGAGTGGCGAAAAAACTGGGACGATCTAACCTTATCATTTTGAAGCACAATTTTTTATATTATTATTTTCAACGGGTTTGAAGGATAAGGGAAATTTCTATGTCAAAACACATACTTCTGAACAAGGTGGAATAAGCAAGAAGGATTTACCTTTCTTTCATATATACGTTGTTTCTACAAAAATTTAATTCAAATTGTAATAAATTTATTCAGCTTAAATAAATTATTATTTTGTAGAGATAACAGTGTGCGACAAAACAATTTAACTTCTGGTTAATACAAAATGTCTTAATAACAACAAAAGCAAACACTTTTTGATTTTTAACTATTTTATTTATTTATAGAGTTAATCATCTAAATTCACTAAAAAATAAATAAACAAAGAAAATTTCTTTAACTTAGAAAAACTCATTTTGTACGTTAAACAAAGTTTCCTGAATGCGACAAACCATGAGAACGTCTTCAGTAAATTCACTTAAAATATTAATTTAACTGATATTTAGTTGCCTAGCTCTTATAGTTTTGAAAGTTCTTTACATATTCATGTTATGGACTCGATTAGATTCGATAATGTTTCAGCAGAAATTTCATTCAATGCAATTTCCACTTGTCAATGAAGTATGTCCTTATTTCTGCTGACTTATTTTGAGATCTGCAATATCCCATAGATTTTCTGGTGCTTGCGCTAGACATTTCAAAACGTTGATTTGTTTGCTTACAAAGCACTCTTTGACCCATTTTTCTGCGCATTTTGGATTGTTGTCCTGTTGATATCTCCAATCAAATGGCATTTTCTCCTCTGCATGCGGTATAAGTATGTATACCTTTGTAGACGAATCTATTCGACCCTTTATTTTGTGTATTGTTCTAATTCCATGTACAAAAATGCATTCACGTCTACAACACTTCCTTCTATATGTTTTACTGTGTCTTAGGTATATCGAGGATTAAGCCGTTGTCCTTTTTATTCAGCTTAACAGGCTAAATCCATAAAATCGTCTCACATTAAACTTAGATTCATCAGAAAATAGTACGGTCTTCCATTATAAGTATACCTAAGTCTATTTGCTCTTTTGTAAATTCAATTTTGGCCAATCTGTTTTTGGCAGTAGTAAATGGTCTCTTTGTACTTCGGCATGATACTAATCCACCGTCTACAGGTCGTGTTTTGATGCATCTAATCGAAACGTTTAATTTTTATTGCCTGGTCGTTTCGTTTCTGGTTTTCAGGGGTCTAGTTTTTCTGTGTATGGTTGTCAATTAGCCTGATGAACGGAAACGTTTTATAATACTGTAAATATTACTGTTTGAATTTTTTGTGATTCATGTCATGATCCATCTCTATTATAATACTGTTAGCTATTTTTGTAGAATTTGGCAATAAATTGTTGGCTAAGGACAGAGTTTGATAGGTTGTGTACGACTATAAAGATGTTCTAATAATGTTGAAATGACCGTTTTTGTTATTAAATGATTCTTGTCGTTGGTAATTTAACTATCTAACAATTTCGTGCTATTGTTTCGACGCATGCAAATTAGCGGTTTTGTAACTTTAACATAAATTTTTACTGTTACGAGTTTTTTTTTTCTTTGTGTCTATTCTTTTTAGTAAATGAAGCTTATTATCGTTATAAATTAATAAAACAAATTAAAATCCGAATGAGCTTATCTATGTTATGAAGATATATGATAATAAGTATATAGAAAAATGATTTGCCTAAGTGCGTCAAAACTAAAATATTTTTTTTAAATTAATCTAAAGTAGGTCCTGTTTGACTTTAAGATGAAAATTATAAAAAGAAAGAAAAAACAACCGAACAAATGAACAGCACTAACTTCAAATAAATAACGTACAATATTTTGAAGAATATTTTAAATTAATGATTTGTGCTTTTACGCTGATATTCGATGATTTTCAAATAATAATAAAAAAACATAGTTAGCGCATTTTTCCGTGATCTTGTAAGGAACTAAAAGCGCTTTTTACGAGTTATCGCAGAAATAATTTCTCACTTAAATGCGTAAAAAACTGTACGCTTTATCATGAGTACAGTACACAGTATCCTTTGCGTAGGATCCTAAGTTTCTTTAAACTATTTGTATATGAAACTTTAAAAGAATAAAAAAATAAATAAAACAAACCGATTCTATGCAAACGGTAAGATGTACCAGTTTGTTGAAATGAAAATGAAAATTAGTGTTCTATTGCTAAAGAAAGATTCTACTTAAAGCTTGAAAAACGTATAAAGGTATAACTCTTATATCCATAAATTTACACTCAGTGTAATTAGTATTCGGTTTCACTAATGATATATAATCAACTGCTTTGTATTAAGGCGTGTTTGCATCTATTTAAAATATTTTTTATTAAGAAAATATTACGGCTTTTAGGAATTCACATTATTATTTATAAAAAATAATTACAATATTATAAAAGAAAATAATTAAAATAAATAATTACAATATTAAGAAAATATTAAGGCTTTTAGGAATTCACATTATTATTTATAAAAAATAATTACAATATTATAAAAGAAAAAACAAATTACTTTAGGTACCATAATATATTGTACGCCAATATTTGGTTTTTATTAAAAAGTAACAAATAACATATAAAAAACACTAATACTAAATTTAGTATTTGTTGGTTAGACCTTTTGCTTAGTAGCTTTATAGAGATGATTTGGCATGTTTTTTACTATAAACCGATCCAATTCATCTTGAAGTCTCGATTGCAACTCAGATTGTAATGTCATTGTGAATACGCGGACATGACAGTCCAACTTATCCTACAATAAATCAGTTGGATTGTTTGGTTAGAGAACCTTAGGACAATTATAAAGTAATCATTCTTGAGTTAAACGCGCTAAAGACGCAAAACACCTTTAGCTTGGTAGACTTTCAACGGCGCTAAAATGCCCACTTTACTAGCACTCTTTTAAAATTTTGGCGAATAATACTCAAGTGCGACTTATAATAATAATTCCGCCGATAAAAATTAAGTTTCAAATCATTTAGCTCCCATACAACCCCACACCAAACCATGTCCATTTCCACGTTTTACAGTAGAATTTGAATTTTTTTGTTGAAGCTTCTGTTTTGGTGTTCACCACACTATAATACGTCTATCGGATTCAAACACGTTATATTTGCTCTCGTCTGCAAAAAAAAACATCATTCGAACAAGTTCTTGATTTATGAAGGTACTTCTGGCAAAGCTCAATTTGGAACTTTACGTGCTTCTATACCATGTAAACATTATTTCTTTTTGGTTCTTTTGATGGTGGATGCAGAAACTTCCTTCTGAAACTCAATAAAAGCCTCAGTGGCTAATTTAGGTGCACGAATTAACCTTTATTTTTCGCACAATTGAACTTTAAATTTTGTTTGGCTTTACTGTCTGTTTTATATAGTGTATTCGTCCTTCATCTTTGACTATGTCTCCAATTATATTTGTCCTCATATTAAGAATTTCTTCGAATTCTTTGAAGGTTTTGCCTTTTTTGTGATGATAAACCACAAGTTTTCACTGTTCCAAAGAAATGTTCTTCCGTTGCGTCCCATTTGTATATTTTACAACCAAATAGATTTTTTGTTGAGCAACAAAGAAGATTTAATGCACTTCTATTAAGGTGTATTCGTATATCATAGAAAATTTGTTGAATAGTCCGCTTATTGAAATTACTTTAAGAAATAAAGGAAAATACCGAATATTAATGGCAGCGGAGAAAATAGGATTAAACACTTTTATCAATAAATCAATGTTATAGAATTAACACAGAGTTCTTTAATATTCATATTTTAATGCTCATATCCTTAAATGACACTGACTGTATTTGTAAATTGTAATAATTTCTTAATGTAATATAACTAAAAAAGTTTCAACAACTTTCAAGGCAGACAAAATATAACACAAGCGTACATATTTCTTAAAACTAATATTTACAAACGTAATTTTAACACTATGCTGCATTCTAAATACTACTGTGATAATTTGTGTAAAAAATTAAAGAAAATAACATTTTTTTAATAACAAAATAGTTTCAAATTAGCATTATTCAAGTCCACTATTTAAAATATTCATACAAAAGATTTGAGCTGTAGGTTGAATCGGTCTGTTGATATTGTAGAGTAAAATCTTTATATATGACATTTATTTTAATACTTCTCATAAATCCGAGTAAATAAATTGTATTTGAACTATAAATTCAATATTCAAAATTTATTGTTGTTTATTACACAATGTTATTTTAGAATTTACATTTAAAATGTAGTATTTTTGTTCAATTATTCTTCTTTATACATATAATCCTTGCTAATGCTAAAAATCTATTTCATATTTTTGATAGCAACAAGATAAGAATGGTAATATGTATGTGGGTATTGAAATATTTCTTTAATTAATTAATGGTCAAGAATAAAATACAAAAATACTATCTTTTTCCAATCTTCTTAATGAAAATTATTTCAACTTTTTTTAATTATGAAAACACTTTTCCATAAATCTAATGTAGAAATGAAATTCTATTTAAGAAATTAAAATTATTCGGATAATGTTTATCTATCTTTTATTTTGCTTCTTCTTTTCATTGTAATGTTCAATTATTTGTCGATTATTAATAACGATAATGTTTATGAAAAACGTATTAAATTTAATTCCCTTTTAATATTTCTAAAACATTGAAATCCTTTTGACCTACAAAATCAAATGATTCTTCCTAACATTCCCGTTTGGTTTTTGTTTTTACCAGTGTATCAATATAAAAATCGAAGAGAAAGAGAAAGAGAGAGAGTGTGTGTGAAAAACAACAAAAAAAGAGACAAACGTTTTGTTAAGGCAACATGGAGAAACTTGTGTTTCTTGGAAACATTTCAAAGCAATTTGTTGAAGTCGTTATTACTTGTATCTGGTAATGTGTATGTATGGATATGTGTACATACGTACATATTCTATATATTTGGTTTTATTGGTATTGTAGTTGTTAAATTTAAAGAGTTCTTGTTGTTGGTTTTGTTAATCTTATTTTTATTTTGATGTGTTTTGAAAAATAAAAAACTGTTGAAGCCTTTCAAACTCTTGCAGGCAGACACAATCACCCGTTCAACCAACTCTTTTCGTAACATATTCTTGTCATCACAGTCAACACACACACACACACACACGCAAACATGCACACACCTTAAACCCTAAAAAAAAACATTTGAAATCAACAAACAATTTCGTATTGCTGACGGTTTTTCGTAATGGGCTTAAATTGTGCTGGTATTAGTTCTTTAGCTCTCTGTGAAAATCTTCTTATACTTGCGTGAGTTTGTGTTTGTTCATATGTGTTGTTGTTGTATAAGTAAACAAGCCCTAAATTGCTTGTTGGTTTGTAACATTATATTTGTTGTACCTATTTATGTTGTTTACTTGCCAACTGAGTTGAAATTATATAAAAATTCTTACCTGCTTATATTCGTTTTTTTTTCTGTTTTTATTTTTCGTTCTGTTTCTTATCATTATGTTTTCTTTAGTTTCAAGAAAATGTACATCAGAAAATAAACAAAAGTAACAACACAACTACAACAATAATGAAAATAATAATAGCAATAATGACAATAATAAGATGTTCTTACTTTTCCAGTACGTTCATACATACATACATATGTGATTAAAAATATTTCCTTTAGAATTTTATGTTCTTTGTGATCAGAAATTTAAAGGAACTAAATGATTGTCACGATTAAATTACAGCAGAGAACGCTGTCATAGTGTATAGTATACTCTTTGCTTTTATGTTTTTGCAACACATACAAATATTGATTTTATATCTGCCATCTTATGTATCAAAAAGGAGGCGATTTTGTGTTTACGATTGTTACCGAATCACGCTCAAATGCGTCAACCAAACTTATACACAATGTTTATGTTACGTTTGGTTGCAATCAGAAATCGGATGTGTGCGATAAGTTGCCCTATGTTCGTCATTTAATAACTGGAGGACCATTCAACTGATTTACGATCTAATACGTACGTTGGAACGGTCAACTTCCACTGTTTTTTTTACAGGAGGATTTTTTTACCACGCCTATGCAAATATTTATTTGCAGATATCTTCAAAACCATAACAGTAAGAGTCTCTATATTTTTTCTAAATAGGTTCGTAGTCAATAAAAATCATCAGCCAAAAATTGGACGGAATTGGATTGGATTAGATATTGATATTTCTAAATCCTGAGAACGGTAAGAACGAAAGTTTCTTTCTTTGTACACCCTGCTAAAAAATATTGCGTACAGCACTTATATCGTGTTTTTGAACCCCAAATGCTTTTATTTCAGAAAATTTTTTTAACAAATCAAAACCTCTTTAAAGAAGAACTCAATGTAGATATAAAACTTATGTATTGAATAACTTCATCTTATTATAATTAAGAAACTATATTTTTTTTCGAACGAATTATGTAAGTATAGCGTACAAACTAATATAACAGAATTGTAACTTCTTTAGTACGGTTGAATAAAACTTTAACGAAAATTAGTCCGCATAAAATATTTAGTAAATTTAAAAAACAAAAGTAAAATATCATTTATTCTAACTTAACTTAACGAATACTCGTTCTCGCTTTCGCATACTATACCAAGATCATGCGATTTGACCCCAATTGACTATTTTTGTGGGTATACGTGAAGTCTCTCATGCACTGAAAGGCAACTTTACAGCTGGCATTGGTGAGATACCGGAATACTGGGATACGGAGATACTGGAAATTTGGACCACCTACAGCGCAGCCGTGGGCAACATAAACATGAAATAATAATTTTTAAAAAGTAAAGTCGAACCAGATAAATATATCATTCACTTCTGAAAATTCTGTGTACTTTCTTCAATTTTCAATCCGTTATTTGTATGTCATAAAAATAAAACAAGGAAAAATATATTTTCGTCTAACTTTAAATTGTGTTTTAAGAATTCGATTGCGCATTCGAAAAACTTTGAATTACCATTCACTTTCTCGTTCGCTAAGCTGACATTCGTAATATAATCAAAACTATCATAATACTTTTATCATGCTTATCGCATATTTTGCAAATTTTGGGTTTTCATAGACGAGTACACCTGCAAATCTTCGTTATATCTCTATATAGGTCAGATGACCCGCTGAAATAGTTAGGACAAGTTACATATATAATATTGAAAAATATATTTAATTAATTTTTTAATAAAAGTAGACAAGTCGAATAACGATACATATTATAATGGTTTTTGCAAGAAATTCTAACAAAAACTTTAAAATGAGTCAATTTATAAATGACTTAAAACTACTTTACAATTTTTATGATGTTCTCATTTAAGACAATATACTTTTTATCGTTCAAAAGATTTACGAATATGCAATAAGTCCCACACTCTTATGTAAAAGTATTTTGTTTTTAACAATAATTGATCGTTTTCAATAAAAGTGCAATACAATTTTTTAAAACAAATTAAAAATCACTGTTATTTCTTAATATTACTATTTTAAGATTTAATTCCTTTAAATTACTGTAACATTTTCATTCTTCTTTCTCACTAAGAATGTATTAAATATGAAAATAATTTTTATAAATGTATTTATTTCTTTTTAGATCGGAAAATGGCTATCGTATTGAAACAATAACGCAAAGGAGGATTAGAATATTAAATGTAGAAAAAATAAAATAAAACTTCCAAATAATAATAAATTGAAAAGAAATAAATAATAAACAAAAACAAAAAACAAAAGCAAAAGGAAAAATATACATATTAAATAAAGAAAGAAAGTGCATTTAAAAGAACTCAACAGGTTTTGTTGAAAGCAGCTCACGTCGCAAAGTAAACCGTAAAGAAACAAAGAAGCCCCTGTTGCATACACATTTATAATTCAACACTAAATCTGGTTGTGTATGAGTGAGTGAGTGTAATCAAATCAAGTACAAGAATCCATTTTGTGCTGCTTTATGAAAGTTAAAAAAGAATTAGTAAAGAATTTTAAAAACAAAATAAATTAAAGAAGTGCATTCGTTAAAATGTTTGTGTGTATTAAGCAAAACATAAAAGAAAAACAACATGACCTAAAAAACAAAGAAACAAAATTAAACAAAAAATATTAAAGAAAAAAATAAAAAAAAATAAAACGAAAATAAATGCCATCAAAATGTCACTTAAAACATAGCAAAGAAAAAGAAACATCATTACCACCAATTACAACGACAACAACAACAGTAATAAATAATATCAGCTTAAATGATAATTAATAAAAATAATTAAATCTTCTACAACAATAATAATGATGAAAGTAAATTGTGCAATAAGTTTTATAAAAGTGACAAGTCTTAAGATTCATCATCAGCTGCGACCTGAGTTTTCTGAATTGTTTTAAACACAAACGTGACACATCATTTGTATTTTCTTTTTTTTTTTGAGAAAATTAATATTCTTTTTCCTCTGAAGAGTTTCATTACAACTTGTTTTTTGTCTTACAACAACATAAAATCGCCAGGATCATAAACAAAAGCTTTCAACTATTTTGTATATCAGCGCTCTCAACTAACCGCACGTCATCTAAATAGACTGTCAAAAACAAAATAACGGCAACAAAAGCAGTAATTGCAAAGTAACCAACTTTAATCAATAGTTGCAACAGCACCATCAGAGTCACCAACTTCAACGTACACAGCAGCAACATTTTCATTGTTTGACTGCAAACTTTTTTACAACTTGGGCTTATAATAAAAAAGAAGAGTGATTGTTTAACATTTGCTATTGCTGTTGTTTTTATTTATTTATTTATTTTTGTTGCCTTTTACGTGCTTTGTTTTGTTTTCTTTTAAATTTACAATCTCATTGCTTTCAAAGAATCTCTGGTTGCATTTAGTACGTCTACTTAAAATATTATCAACAATATAACGGCGACATCATCATTCAATTTAAGCAAAATACCAACAACATAATGGCAACTTGGATATATATTTTTATCGGTAAGTATTGAAATATACTTATGTACATACATACATACACGTATGTATGCATTGTATACAACACTACTTTCTAAATAATGTACGAAAGAATAACAACAAGAAGAAATTTGTTATTATAAAATTTAAGGAAATATACAACAAAACAACTGCAGCCATTGCTTTGTGGCAAAATGAGTGACTGAGTTAAGCATATTTTGTTTACATACATACACATATTGTTGTACAGTGGAACATTCACTGACAAAAATTAATAAACAAAATACGTTATAGCCTTTTCACACTGAGTGGTATTAATGCATAGGTTTGTCTTAACTTTAAAACCATCATTTTATATACACAATTTGTATGTAGAAAACAAATTAAGAGCATTTTTGATTTGGTTTTTAGTAGATTTTATGAAATACAACCTTGTTTTCGATGTACTAAATACAATGCTAGTACTGCTATCGGACTTTTTAGGCTAAGCTTCCTATGGTAAGAATATATATAATAAATTAATGCGTGAAAAGAGCTATAAATTTGAAAATGTGGACAAAATTTGATGAAAAATGTGTTTGCTTAAGATATACACACAGATTCCTCCTTAAGGATACTTTAATGATATATACAGTGAAACTTCTATATTACGAACTTCGTTATAACTTCTGAATCTCTTGAAAAAATTTTTTTATACCAAAGTTTATCAAAAAGAAAAAAATGCACTACAGCTATAACGAACAAATTCTGAGCTATAAGACATCTAATTTTTTTAACTTTGTTTCTGACTACACTGGGTTCAAATAAGATAAAAAACTTACATAAGTTCAACTTACATTCGAAGCGTAGTTTTTGGAAAATGTTGTACACATACAACATGTCGCATAAGCGGAGCTCTTTTTACTCCGTTTTTTCATTAGATAAAAATTAGATATATATATATGTATATATTTTAATAATATTTTATGTATCCAAAAATATTTCAAAGGGTTTATACTTCGACATCGTCTTCCATAGGATTATTTCGTTATTATTATTATCCCTCTAAACAGACACTATTGAAGGACACTGCGACCGACGGGATCTACTGTATCCCTCCGGTCTATAGTTTGTTCAACAGATCTGCTACCTTCTCAATCAGCAGATCTGAAACCGTAATAGTAGATATATCAGCCGGTGAGACCCTATGTCTACCTAAACACCTCCAGAGGATTATTCCCCAGTTTTCTCCATTTTAAGTGTTTTAGGTCCATTGTTTGAGACTCCACTTTAATTATTAAAACCTCAGAAATTGTAATGCCTATTTCCTCTTGTTCTAAGCCCTGAATTTTGTAATTCTTTGGACTTTGGGCTACACTCCTCAAAAGCATCAGAAATACTTGCTTTGTCAGCAAGAACTTTTATCAATGATATTTAAGGTTTTGCCTTAACAACAGAATCAAAAAAATCTCAAAAATTTGTTCCATTTGGCTTCTTAATGTTAATGTTAGTATTGTTTAGGGCCAAAACTCACTGCGCCACAAAGAATTTTTTGTGTAGCCACACAAGTTTACCAATTAAATTGGTGCTGCGAATAAAGCCAGTAATCATATTTAGTGAGAGAAAAAATACCTCTTTCGGTGTTAGCACAGCATCCAGCAGGAACCTCATTACCTGAGCCGAGATAACTGGACACTCGCACAGTACATGTGCAGCTGTTTTAGCACAAATCATGCAGAATTGATAGCATTCTGAATCTACTGAGACAAAGAGCCAATTTCACTCGCAGTTAAACACTTTCTTCGTTTCATATTTAACCACATAAATGTGCTAAAAAGTAATTAAATGGGTGGAAAGAAATACAAAAGTTTTAAAAATTGCAATACAAAATATTTAAGGAAATACTCCACCCTGTTGTTTGCATATAACAGTTAAATTATAGTCCTTGTTTATAGACTATTACTAAGAAACACAAAAACCTTTTACTTCAGCTAAATTAGGAGAAAAACTAATTTAATGAATTTCATTTTATAATCTTTGTTTAAAAATAGATCTTCTTTAGACATAAGGAATATGCTTTCAAATAGTGATGTTGTATACAAACAACAAATGCATGAAAGGGTTAAGAACGATCTTAATTTCTAAAAAAAATTATTGCTGTAGTAAATTGCAGCTTTAATCCAAGATCCTATACGAAAGGGCGACTGAAAAATGTTAAAATTGTTTATGATAAACAAATCTGTGTTATAGCAATAAGCTTAATGTATACTTTATGACAAAATACTCGTGACATGGGAGTTCAAATTAACGAAACTTAATCGAACGAAATCTGCGACACTGTTACCCATGAGCTAGACATGTAACATGCAACATGATTAAAATTTTTTTAAAATTCGCAAACTACACAAAACAAAATGCAATTATTGGATTTTAAAATTACTGAGTATTCTATACTTTTTTCAACTAAAGGTTGTTAAAATTGAGGTATCATATTAAATTTAATAAACAAATTTTACCAAAATTATCAATCACGTTGTTCAATAAACTGTTGTCAATGGTTGATATCTCCTAAACTGGTTGATATCTCTTGAACTGTTGCGGAATTATTGCTGTACACTTTCGATTTCAAAAAACCCCACAAAAAATAGCAAATAGCATGACCTTGGTGACCAATTTACGCCTCATCTATGAAAAGTAGACCTTTTGAACTTTTCTAATTACGTCTGAAAACTATTAAAAATTAAAATAATACCTCAATTTTAGCAAAATACTAAAACAGAATAACTTAGAGAAACATTTTCTGTAAAAAGATATTGCCAACTCGAAAAAAAAAACAAATCTAAGCATGGTGTACTGAAAAAAGGCATTTTGTGTGAAAAACAAAAAATAAACAAAAAAAAGTTTTTAAAATAAAATGCTTGCCCTGTAATACAATTTTTCTACTATTTCTTCAAATTTAGTTCTAAAAAGGCTTCACCAATATACATATATGTATAACGAATAATTAGCTATAACGAACCATTTTTCTATTCCCTTCAGATTCGTTATATCGAAGTTTTACTCTATGTATGCACATAATTTAAGAGGCACATCGTTTAATAAGTATATAGCTATGTTATTAGCTTCAAGTGCATGAAGGTATAAAAAACCGGTATTTTACCCGTAACTCTGTTTTTGTTGTACTCGTCAGCGCTTATCAGAAAAGTAGTATCACCTATATCTAGCGGGATGGCCCGCTTTAAATGTGAAACAGCGGCTATTTCGAATCTAGTAACACATATGTCATTCTATTTTATCACAAAATTCAGTATATTTTCTCCACTGAACGAAAGGCATCGATTTAATCTTGGGCAACGTTGGCATTTATTAGAAGTTTATTTCCAAACCAAAAACAATTGGTTAGAAATTCCAAAAAATAATTTAAAAAATCATCTTTTCGGATGAAGCTCATTTTCATCTTGGTGGGTAAGCTAGTAAGCAAAATTACAGCATTTGGGGCTCAGAAAATCCAAACCAGGTCTTGCAGAAGCCAATGTACCCATTACGAGTGACTGTTTGGTGCTGCTTGTTTGGAGCGGAGGCATCATTGGCCCATATTTCTTTGTAAATGAGGACGGCACAACAATTACGGTCAATGGAGACACCTATCGCACCATGAAAACCGATTTTTTTGTGCCCGCTGGATGGTGCTACTTGCCACAATCTATTTATTGCGTCAAACGTTTGATGGCCGCTTAATTAGCCGAAATAGTGGTGACACCGTTGAACTAGTTTGCGTGGGCCGCTGTTAAAGACAAGTGTTATGCCGACACTTCAGAGACAATTGTGCATTTGAAGGCCAACATTTGTGATGCCATTGCCGAGATATGATCCCATACACCCGAAAATTAGTCCTATCGAATGGGGTACTGTGAGGCCAGCCATGTCAGCCATATCAATAATATAATATTTTATTTCTAACCAGAACAATTGTACTTCACAACACAAAAATAAATTTGGCAGAAGTTTAAACCGTTTTTGCTTTATTGCATTTTTAAGTTTAAACTTTTAAATGGCCCACCCTATAGTTTTGAATTTGTTTATTTTATCTTAGCTTTTATTTAGAGTAGTTGAAAAATATTAATTTTATATTCTGCCGACATAAAAATTTTAACGTAAATTTGTCCCACTGTATACAACATATATTGTTATTGTTGATTTTAAGTTTATGTATTTTCTAAGTAAGAAAACGAAACCTCTTAGTATAGAACGTGAGTTGAAATTTTTAAAAGGAGTTAAGTTTTCACGTTGTAGTTGTTGTAATTTTTATGCTGCCAACTATTCTTTTTCTATGCGCTTTCGCTAAGTAACGATTCTTTGTCAAACAATATCAAGAGAAAGTTTGTGTTCTTTCGGAATAGTTTTGTTTTATTTGATGTTTCATTTAGGCACTTTTTTATTAAAGATAAATAATTAGAATATTTGATTTTGTCCAAATTTTCTTAGTATTTTCTTAAAACAAATTAGAAGTTAGTTAAAAAAAACGTTTAGGATTCTAAATGTCCAAAGAAAAGATGTCCTATTCTTAAACACTTAAAAGAAATAATGTTATAAATTTTGGACGAACCTTCCATCGTTTTGTTTACAGCTCATATAATCGGTATAACTAATGTACTGAAAAAATCAAATCGAAAACAAAATAATAAAATACGAACTAAGGGTATAGGGAGAGTAAAACCAAGAAAATTTTACAGTTCCAAGAATTGCAAACAGACAAGCAAATATAACTAAAATATAATTTCTTACTATTTAGTTAAAAGACTTTTGATAGATATCTTGAAGATAATATGTAATGATTTTTTGGATTTATCAATATAATATCCATACAACTATAATTAAATTTGTTAGTCTACGGTTGAGTCAGTCGTGAACACCCCAGTTCAATTGAACTATTCACATAAGTATACTAAGAAAACCGGACATAACAATGCGTTACTTTCGCTACGAAGTTACTTCGTTCACATGATTGACACATACAAGCGGAGTAGTCAAAATATTTTAAGTTGAAATCTGCAAAATATCAACTAAGAACTGATCTATTAAACTAACTAGGGGTGGGTATACGCATTCAAGTTTTGCATTTCAATACACATATATTACAATCACACTTGAATTTCAATTTTGCTTTCAGTCAAGTATTTCAATTTTCGTTCAAGAGATCATAAATCGTGTGAACAATATGTAGTTGTTTTCTTGACGAATACATTTTGCACACAGAAATTGCTTTAAATTGATTCCAAGTTGCATGCAGCCTACGTCACAATTATCAATTTCATTAAATTTTAACAAGCAATATGTGAAATAAAACCGTCCTAAAAAACTTAAACGTGTGACTGCAGGGTAAAAACGACCAGTTCATTAAATTGTACCAAACTAAAACGAGCGAACAATATAAAGCCCAAACCCAACTCTAGTTCAGTGAATACTCCTCTTACTTAACCTGAGAATTATTAAAAAATCTGGGTATATCTAGACTTTAGAGCGGAAAAATTTTTGCGTTACGTTACGTGTGTTCACAAATATTTTTTACAATATATCTCGTTTCATGTGTTACACCAAACAACAATTTTTAAATGTCTTTAAAATAAATTTTACTAATAAATATACTATACCGTAATACAATTGCAACATCTCACACTTAATAGTGTGGCTTGTTTTTCCACAAAATGGACAACAACAACAAAAAACAAAAAAAACATTTTAATATTTGCTAAAGGTTAATTACTGCATCATTGAGTTGGTTCGTGACATATTGGTTTTCATTGTTTTTCTTAATTTTAAAATTTCATTAAATGTTTTTTGCCAGAGAGTGAAAGTAAGAGAGATAATGAAAAATAAACACAATTTTATTACACTCATAACAATTCTCTTGGTTTGTTTTCCTCTTTTCTTGTTATTCTTATTAAAAACCAAACATTTCGGTTTTAAATTGAATTTCTTTTTAAAATTTTTTATTAAATTTAATACACCATTGGCTTTGCATAGAATTTCTGATTTAATTAAATGGGTATGTATTATACTATATTTATGCTTTTAATGTTGAATATTTTTAGCTTCAACTTAACAAGGATTTATTGTAATATAACAACAACATAAAAAAAAACAAAATCTGTGTTTATTACAACATTTAAGCCACTTTGTCAAAATTTATTATGATTTTACACTTGTTTTTTCTTTTTTCTAATTTTATTTTTGTTGCAATTTTCTTATAAATAATAAATTATAACAAAAAGGAAGAAAAGGAAAACAATCTCTATTAAAATGACATTTCTAAGGAATCCATTAAATCCTTAACGTGATACTTCTCTTCGTTTGCAATGAAAAGGAGAGGAAAAAATAAATAAATCAAGAAAGCTGTAGAAGAAAAACAGTAAAACAGGCGCACACACACACATGCACAGTGAAATCATTATTGAAAACAAAATATGCAAAATAAATTATAGAGCAACGACAACAACAACAAACCAAACAAATTAGAACGCGTTTTCATAACATTCTTCTATAAAATCCATGCATACATACCATTTACATTATATCGCACAGATATATACTGCTACGTGATTTATATTGCCACTCTTAGTCTCTCCTCTCTTCTCCATCAACTTTATACATATATATTTAGAATTTTGATTTTACATATATATTTTAATTCACGTTCCCCATTTACAACACACGAACAAGTCTTTTATTCTAATTTTATACTCTGATGTGAGTTTTTATGGGTGAGAGCTTAAGTGCCTCCCAAAAATAATTATTAAGTCTTTAGAACTTAAAGATAAAAATTATTCGTAATTTAAAATGTGTGCTTATTGTAAATATTTATTCGTTTTACTATATTTATTATTAAAGGCCTCCATACTTTTAAATGCTACAATTTATGATTAATAAAGTAGCATTGTCGTCATTCTTTTGACACAGGTTCATTTGTTTTAGAGGAAAGTGCGATTATGTGAATAATTATTGAGTCTGAATTTTAGATTGCTTATGCTATGTTCGCATGACAATGCTTTTTCGTCATTCGCTCTCTTATTCGTAGTACAACCACCGATTATGAGCTTAACAACGTAAATTTCCATACAAAATTTTAAGAGAAAATTATTGAAATTGTAAGTAATTCGGTTTATATTACCCTATGTATCACTTCAAAATCAGTGTCATCTCTAATTTTTATAAATTTTAAGTCATATAAGCTTGACATACTTTTATTACAGATTTAACATTGCAAATTTACTAAATTGAATAAAAACAAAAAGCGAAGGAATCCGAAGTCTAGTGTGAACATATACATACACGAAACTTTGCAATACGTTGTTTGTTGTTAAATATAATTCACAAATCACCCTTGTTCGCATGGCATTTTAGGCGCGATCGACACATAAACAAACTGAATAGACAATATTATTTCTCAGTTTAATTTGCATACTTTAGGGATTATATGAATTAAATTTTATGCGTGACAGCTGACGATAACATAAAGCCGATTAAAATTAGAGATTGCATTGGTTGACTTTAGTAATTAACAGGGTAATTAAAATTCAAATATCTACTTCCATTTTGAGTCATTCGCTCTCCAAATTTTATCTGGCTAATTGTGTAATTAATTAGAGGTTAAATTATGAATGAGAAAGCTAATGGCAAAAAAATTTTGTGAATTTTGTGATCGTGTGAACATGATATTACATTTATGTATATCGTTCAATTTATGCACCTAAACTAAATTTTAGAATTTGTTTTTCTAAGTTAGATAAGATTTTACTGATAGCCTCGTCAATTAGTATTGTGGCCTAAATAAGACCTTTTTGTAAATTAAAAAAAAAATTTAAATAATTAGCAAACGTAAGCTTTAATTCCCAGGTCGGTATTTTCTTTTAATTTTCGTTTATGCTTAACTCAGTTCTAAGGGAGAACTGAAATTTTTTAAATAAATGTAAAGTTTTCTTTAAGCCTAATTGTGTTATTTACGGCTCTATGCTTCTCATAAGAGTAAAATAAATAAATATGTCTGTGGCTTGGAACTAAAAGGGCCAATATCAATATTTTGCTGTTTTGATTTATTTTTTGATTTGTATTAGGTTTCTTTTTTACTTTTTTTAAATTTGCTAAAACAGTCAATGTATTATTTAACCCAGCACAGATTTATAAGGATTTTTTTAGACAATACTACTATGAGCTCATATATAAAGGGTCCGCCATATAACGTTTTTTTCAACTAGTGTTTATTTCGTGAATGGTAACAATTAGCTCATGTCTGATTTGACAGATAATTAGTTTTATCCTTCCGTTGAACGAATATGGTTGTGTATACGCTTCGCTAAGTGGGCTTGCGATCGACTTACAGAAGATGCCGATTTTGCCAAAAAAAATCATCTTTTCAGATGAAGCTCATTTTGATCTTGGTGGGTATGTAAACAAGCAAAATTGTCGCATTTGGGGCACAGAAAACCCGTACGCATACATTGAAAAGTCGATACATACACCCAAGACGAGTCAATGTTTGGGGCGGATTTTTATCCAGAGGCATATTTGGGCCATTTGTCTTCGAAAATGAGCAAGGCAAGCGATCGTTATCGGGCCATGTTGAACGAATTTTTGTTCACATAAATTGAAGAGGAGAATATTTGCAATATTTGGTTTTAACAGGACGGCGCTACGTGCCACACAGCCGAAGCTACACTCAATGTTTTGCGCCCTGTTTTTGAAGATCTCATTATCAGCCGCAGAGCTGATGTCGTTTGGCCACCTCGGCGCTGCGATTTGACACCGTTGGACTATTATTTGTGCCGTCAAAGATAAGTGTTACGCCAAGCCAGAGACAATTGACGCTTTAAAGGACAATATTCGTGAAGCCATTGGTGAAATACAGCAATACACACAATCGATAATGTGCTTAAAAATTGGACCGATCGTGTAGGCTTCTGCATGGCCAGCCGAGGCAGCCATTTGAATGAAATTATTTTCCATTATTAACCGGAAGGATTATACTTTCAAATAAAAAAAGAAATTTGAGAAAATATTCAGTATTTTTTTATAGCATTTTCAAAAAAAAAAAAAAAATAATTATTGCGCGGGCCCTTTATTAGTAAAACTTCAATTAAAATTTTCTCAAAAGTAAGTGTATGGACAGTGGCTCTTTTAGCTCCAAGGCACAAATATATATGCATACATACATACATACATATATGTATATTTCTATAATAATTTAATTTAGAAAAAAAATA
This sequence comes from Wohlfahrtia magnifica, assembly GCA_023159175.1. Lineage (NCBI taxonomy): Eukaryota > Metazoa > Arthropoda > Insecta > Diptera > Sarcophagidae > Wohlfahrtia > Wohlfahrtia magnifica. Next base: position 752,371 of record JAKWBJ010000014.1, read on the forward strand.
TTGAAATTTAACAACAACTACAACAACCGATATAACAAATAATAAACTCGATTAAGAGGATTATTTTTTCGACTCCGTTTTTTTAGGAGTATCAATTTAAAAAAGCCTACTAATACGAAAGTATTTGAAAAAACAGCTTTTGATTTGGGAAGGTTTTTGTAAACAAACCACCAGGCGTTGTACGGAAATCTATATACATACGTGTATTATAAATTGGAAATAAATTCCCTTTTTTCCCAATCATATCCGTGTTGATTTTTTTGCAACCTGTCTGTCTTTATAGGGAAAATGCTAAGACGTCTTTTAAGGTGCCACACCCACTCTTCTTGTGAAGTTAATTTTTTATCTTAATGTGCAACTTGGTAACGGAAATTTTCATTTGAAAATTTTAATACCCTATCTTTTAGAGTTCACAAGATATACTGTGCTAACCAGTGTTTCTTAGGAATGGACTATGAATCAAAAACTCTGTTTTTACCTCCTATTGTGCAACACATGAATGTCAGCAGACAAAAAACTTTACTTTAAGAAGAACAAAATGTTTGTGATTTTCACCTGATTTTAACAGCTCCAATTTCGAAAAAAAGCACCCTATTGAACTTTCGTTGGCTAGATCCATGTATGTATGCACCATATTTCAACAAAATCGATTAGTCGGTTACGCAATTGATGCATACAAAGACTGAACACACAAAATTCTCATATGGCTTAATTTGGTCTGTTTTCCTCCGATTTTCACCTCTCCCACACTTTCGACAGCTTTCTGTGTTCCAAATGTGAACAAAATCGATTCAGTAGTTTACTAGTTATTAACTGATAAGCAAAGTTACAAAGAAATTTATAATCTACTAGAGTAACCTTTCCCGCATTGCTAGGAGCCCTATTGATAATGTGTCATGTCCAAGCAGTTATTTAAACCAAATTTAGAAGCTATTACCGTGGGAATGGTTAGTCTAGTACAATGCTGAGCAAAATTAAAAATTTATTTGTGTTGTTGAGAAAATAACAAATGCACTGTAAAAAATTTTTGACGGGTTAAAAGTAGTATTAAGTTCTATAAGAATTTACCAAATGCATTAATAATCAGAAAATATTCGTTGCACATTGTTAATAATTTTAATCAAAACATTTAGTGTTAATTCATCGTTGTTTCAGTGTAGACTGGGATAGTTCGCGAACGACCCAGCACAATTGAACTACTCACACCAGTGAGCCAAGAGAGTCGGCCATTACAATGAGTCTTTTTAGCTCCGTAGTTCGTTCGGTCGTTTGTTCTTTCATGTTTCTTTATCGTACATGATTCTTCTTCGTTCACGATTCTCTTTAGTTCGTGTGTCTTTTTTCATGTTATATGAAAAGAACATACATTAGTAGTGCCACCCTAAAAATAACATGCACAACCAGTGTTGCCAGACAATGAGTTCCATTGGCTTGTAGTTCATATTTCTTTTCGTTTTTTCGTTCATATTTGTTTCATTGATATGTTTGGCACTTAATTTGCAAAATAAATAATTTGCAACTAATGTATATAAGCAATGTTGCCACAATCTTAATATGCAAATTAAGCAAAAGAAATATGAATATGCATATCATGTTAAAAAATATATTATAAATTTTTTCTTTTTAAATATAAATAAATAAACAATTGAAAACTCGTATGAAAAAGTTATAAAACGAAAATAATTGTTTTCTCTTTTATTTATTTAAAATACGTTTTTTGTCTAGTTGACTTTGATTTTTCTAACGGTCTAATTCATTCAAAAGAACATAAAAAATTGAATTCTCTTACAGAGAAAAGTTTTACATTAATTTTGAGCCACACTTAAAGAAATAATTAATTCAATGACCTTTATGTACAAATCAGTTAATACCCAGCCAATAAAATAATAAAAACTGCCTGAAATACTAGTGTACATTTGCAAATTTTGCGACAAATATCCTTTTAAAATGTACCTGCAATAACATGTTATTGCAAATTCTTAATTATTCAAATTAAAAAGGTACCCTTAAAAATAACCGGAATACAATGCTATTTTAAGAATTAATATACTTATAATAATATATTTATAATTATGTCCAAATATTCAATCTTTATAATTGTAAAACGTCCACAAAGCGAAATATGAAAATTAAAATTTTCAACAAAATAATAACTAATGTGAAATCAACTGAGTACTGAACTACTGAACTAAGCGAACGACCTAGTTCATGTAAATGAGCTTAAATTAAAAACAGCGATCACTGAAAAGAGCTAAAGAACCCAAGCCTATTTCAGTGACGACTAAAAGCAAATTTCTTCCAGTGCATTTGAAAAAAAAAACACAGACAAAGAGAGAACTAAAACTAAGAGCGTAAGAATACATGTGAGATGAGCGTAAACACTTGCTCTATGAAATGAACACAATTGCTCTAGTATGGTAATATATGGATTCAATTAATTAACCAATACAGTTTATCTACATCTATTTAATTCTATATTCATATCTATATCTATATCTATATTATTTCTATATTTATTATTATGTGTATGAAAGTGGATTTTGGTTTGTTCGGATGTTTAAAACTAGAAAACGACCGAACCAAATTGCATACTTCCTTCTGCGATTTTGTTCCTAATGGTTACTCGAAGTTTTAGAAAAAAAGAAAAGTCCAAAATTTTCGACAGATGACTTTGTAGGTGGTCGTTTATATCGTTTATCTATGCTACTGTAAAAGGTATTTCAAGAAGATTTGGCAAGTAGTGCAGCAAATATAAACGGGATTGGATAAGTGGGCACGGTAGCTCTAATACAATATTGATTTTTCTATATCTTTAGAACGATAAACGTGGAAGTTTCTGATTTTGGTGAAAAAGGCTTTATAGTTAATATAAATCATCAGCTAATAAGAAGGCATTGTACGCACGTCCCATACAAATAAATATTGATTTTTTATAGCTTGAAAGGAATTTTTTGGATTTGGTCTAAATGACGTGGCAGTCATTGGGCGAAATATGATAAGTGGGAAAATATAATAACTGAGAAAATATACACACAATTTTTGTCCATAACTAGTTGTCCACTACTGTACACATTATATAGATTCCCGGGCAAAGCCGGATGGGTAAAGCGAGTTAATTGGTATAATCATTTTTAAAAATAGTGCGAAAACGTAAAATATTTCAATATATTGCAAAAGATGTCTTTTTCTTTTCTTAAACTCATCTACTTTGTTTCTGTTCTTAGGTAACAGCTGCAATATTTTTTTACATTTTATTTAAAGAACCCATATTAATACCATTTTAAAGGTTAAATTTATATAACTGTGTTGTTCGTAAAATTAAAAACAAAAAATCATCTTAAAAGGACTTCAAGTCTCCACTTGACTCCATTGTTGTCTGCAAGACCTAAAGCTTTTGAAAAAAGTTTGTTTTAAAAGTTAAATTTAACAAAATAACAATACTTTCAAATGTAAATAGTTACTCTTTAAATAATTCCTAAATAAATATGTAATATATATATGTATATACATACATATACATACATTACAAGTACACATTGGAAAATTGTTACTATTTAGGTATTTTAGAAAAATATTTCTTTTTCAATTAAAATAAAATTTATTGTTTTTTTTTTATTAATATATCTTAGATTTTGGGAGCCTGACCTACATACATATATAAACTTTTCATGGTATTCTTTATTCACATTGTGATTTTTTATGCTCAAGAAAAACATCATTGGAAACATATTAATAAATTTGTTTGCACGCAGTTTTTTGCTCGTATACTTAACTCAACAGGAAAGGGAGAGAGACGAAAAGAAAAATTTTTAGGGAATAACATTTCAAAAATCATGATATTTGGAATTCCATTTTTTTTCAACGTGTATTGAAAAATTCACTTTTGAATTATAATATAGCATTTGTATATGTGTAAAATGTATATGTTCTTGTGTATGTAAAGGAATACGAATATTATTATAGCCAATGTGGCTTTAAAGCAGATTTCGCAAAGGACCTCTTTTCTCTTCGGTTTCACACGTATGTCGTCACATGCATCGGCAAAAAATAAACAAAGAGAAGTAAAGAGAAAACAAATGAAAAAACAAAGTACAAAGTGTCCTGAGCTAGAGAATCTCAATTACTACCACAATTGTAAAATACATTAATATTGATTTGCCGTACGCTGCTTTAGAGCAGCGAAATCTGCTCTCAAGCAATAACGTAGCAAAACAAATAATTTCAAGCAACATTTTTTATTAAATTTTTATATTTCTATATTCCACTTCTTTTACGTTCTTTTACAGCTTTTTTTGGTTTTTGTTTTTCATAAACATTATATCAGACTCGTAAAACAAAACCAACGAATAGCAATACTAATATACGCACTTTACAAATATAAACATTAGAACATATACTTAACAGTTACAATGTAAATTTTACATAACCATCTACTCACTAACATGCACACATACGTAATATACTTCTAAAGAAGAAAGAAATGGAAAGAGAGAGAAGGAGAGTGAAAGGAAAAGCATTCCTACCTCAAAACAAATATCAACTTTGTAATATATTCATGAAAAAATTTCTAATAAGTCTGCTTGATATTCTATTAAATTAGAAAACGAGTAAAAAAAAATGTAACAAATATTTTCGATATCTCTCGCTCTCTTTCTCTCTCTCTGGAAAATATTCTGACTTTTGTTAAAGGTTTTTACTATCAAAAAACACGCATTGAATGCTATTTTCGCACGACAATGTTTTTTCGTCATTCGCTCTCTCATTCATAATATAATCCCTGACTATGTGATTAATTTTATAAATTTTTATACAAAATTTTGAGAGAGATCACTCAAATTGTAAGCAATTCTGTTTCTATCACACTTTCTATATTATATTGTCACGCAACAACGATAATCTATATAAATTAGTAATACAAACAGATTGTAGGTAAACTAAAGAAATACAGTGGAAAACGGTTATAACGCCTAGAATGAACACTTTCAGAGTGCCATGAATTTACATTGATTTTCCATATAAACGTTTAAAAACGACAAACAAAATTAATCAGTTGCTTTATACAGTAGGAAACAAAACCAACCTATAAAAACTTATATACTCATTCAAAATAAATAAAAACCACACACATTTATTCATTGGTAAGTTCTTTCAAAAAACATTAACAAAAAGTATGATATTCCAATACTGGAATGAGAGAATGCCAATCATATAAAAGAATCTGTATGTACTTTGTTTTGTACTTAAATAGAGAGGAACTTATATTTTTAACGCTCTTCCTAGAGCTCCTTATTTTATGTGGCGTTTTTAAAGAATTTAGGCATACTCTTTATTATATATTACCCAAAAACATGAGAGAAATCTGGTCCCATTCATATTATATTCGTTACCATAGCTCCAACATGTTCCTCGAAGCCCAATTACATTTTTCCATGCGTTTTTTACTATTATCCAAAAATTATTAAATAGATTGGAATGAGGGCTTTATGGTGACTACTAACCTACCTAAAATTTTTGTTGCAACAGCTTTTCTTTGATCAACATCTCACTTAAAGACGACTTATTTTTTAAAGTCATTAATCGTTCTCAAGATGTACAAAAATCAATATTTATTTTGTATAGAAATACCATGCCCTCTTTTTGACAGATAATCCGGTTCCACACACTTTTTAACTAACGATTTGTATTAACTATAAAACTAGTAGGACTCAATTTAGAGACTCCGACTGTTGCCATTTTGAAGATATAGACGAATTAATATTTATTTTGTATGAGCGTGGGACTTTCGAAATTTATATAGCCAATGCTTCCTTGCAGACATACAGAGAGATACTGTAAAAATTTCAAGTAAATCGGTTCAGTTGCCTAGGTGCGTATGAGCACAAACAAACTTAGATACATACAAGCACACATTCATTTTTATATATAAGAAGATATATTATTAGATCTATTATTATTTATTTTGAATTTGAATAACTTTGCTTAGTCTATTCTATTTCTATTGCTTTGTATTAATAATCATTTAACTTTAGCTTATTAACATTATTTATTATTATTATTATTTTCTTTTTGTTGAAATAAGATAAAATAAAATATTTAAAAAATAAAAATATTTTCGTCTCGGTTAAAATGAGAGAGCATTAAAATCAAAGTCATTAAAATTGTTATCGATCGACATAATTTGAAAATGCAAAAAGCTTTTATGCAAATAGTAAGACAGATATTAAAATCGGCAAATTTTTATAGTTACATTTAGCTCAACATCATCATAGTCTTTATCACCATCAAAAATATTAAATATTTCTTTTATTTCATTTTTTTGACGCAGTTTTTATGAAATTTTTATTTTGTTTAATAATGCTTTAAAAATGAATTCATAGAAACACTTTTTAACTCTACGTATTGGAGTCTAATTACTCCTCGTAGGTTCATCAAAGCTTAGCTGTTTAATTTAATCGTCATTATGAGTAATAGTGTATCGATTTAATATTTGTTGTTGTATTTTGTATAAATCACTTTATAACATATTGCTTTAATGTATTTTTAATTTTGGCTTAAATATTCACACATGTATGTTTGTATTTACCCAGCAAACAAAGAGCCAAACGTTTGAATCATGATGATTTAGTGATATTATATTAAACACAAATATCGAACCTTTTTGAAAAATTTAATTTGTTTCATAATTAAATTGTTATTATTCCTGTTTCCAAGATTTTTAGTTTATATTTCTATTTCAAATTATGCTCAATTTGAAATCCAAAACCTGTGTTTGCTGGGTAATTCCTCGAAGATATGTTGCTGATAATACAAAATCCTGCACGACAAGTGAGGAACACTTGGAACAAATGGTCAATTTCTTTTTTTAAGGAAATATTAAATAATTCATGCAAGAACGATATGGGCGATAAAGACTTTGTTAATTAATTTATGGTTTATATAATTAATTTAATTGTAGACAATATACAAGACGTTTAATTGTCGACAGATTTCTGAATATTATTCACTAAGTTTCGTATTTAGCAAAAGTACAAACGCAATTGTGCCAAATAGGATATAACATATAAATATGTTACTCACACACCCACACACACACACACATACACACACACACACACCAACACACACGCATCTTAATGTACTCGTACTATAGTTTTGCTTGTACGCAGCATTGCCATAATTATTTTTTTTTTATAACTGAAAGCGTAAAAGAAAGAACTTATTTTCATATGAAAAAATTCCCCAAAAAAGTACAAATAAAAAACTGCAAAATACAATGCACTTGAAATAACGGCAACACTCAATTTCGTCAACATCCCCAAATATCAACCCATGTCTACTCAACTCCTACCAAACCACAAAGCTCTAAAACATTAACTCTAAATAAAACATAATTTTAGCTTTAGTGGACTAAAACCCTGGAAACAATTTGCTCAGGATAGGGTTAATTAAAGTAAAAAAGTTGAGGATGTTTTATTGATATGGATTATATCTGTTTTTCAAAGTCATTTTGATTTAATTTTATAATTTACGCTAAACATACCATAACTGGTTATTTGACCAGTAATACCTATTTCTACAACGACCGGTCATATGACCTTTGACATTTACATTCGAAAAAGTTAAAAAACTCTTTCCCTTTCCACTTGTAATTTTTGGGAGATTTCCCTTTCTACTCTATTTTGTGTGAAAATTGCTCTGGTTAATTTCACGTTAAAAATACTACGTATGTATTTGAATGCTTTTTTGCCATATTTTTTTTTTTCTACTAACCACTTCCGAACCCCAACCCATTAACCACTTCTCTCATGGGTTTAAGGGGTTCGAATTCAAAGTTTTTTTAAACAGTGAATCTGAACCTATTCGGATTCGGTTTTAGTCCTCGGTTAAAACACATACTCGTACATACATGTGTATACCCTTATTACACGTATAGTAATAAAGTTAAATTCGTATCTTTTTTTGGTTGTTTTTAGTTCTCATTGGAAGGCCTTCTTCGCATTTGTTTTTGTTGGGTTTTAGTTTATGAACAATAAAAACCCTTTAAACAACACTATCAAAATGGTTTTTATTTAATACTAGGGTAACGCTTTCCGCATTGTTTTGAGCCCTTGTGTTTCATACCTATAAAATGTTTTCCTCATAAGAAAAATTTAGAGGAATGCATCAAAATTAATGACATTGTACGGGAGGTGCCACACCCACTTACTGGTTTTCGCTATATTTGGACTGATGATGTAGATTGATTAAGAATTTGTTTAGACCAAATTCAGGACCTCCCGTTATTAAAAATCAGTAAAATCGCAAAAATCAGTATTTATTTTGTGGTTGAGGTGCCACTCCCACTTATCCACTTCCGCCCATGTTTTGACTCCTGATTTGTATTGACCACAAAGATATTTGAGCCAAATTTAGAAACTCTTACTATTACCGTTTTAAAGATGTGGAATATAAATAAAAATTTTATATATGCGTTCACCACCCAATTAAACATCAACCATCAGTGAAAGTGCACCTTTCCTGCGGATGTATTGGTTTGTAAATCGGTTTAGTGGTTGTCGGATTATAAAGTTACGAACATAGAATATATATATATGCATTAAAAAGTGAGATGCAGTTTGATATTCTGATTGATATTCTTGCTTTAATTTGTCTGTTATTGTTTGAGTGGGGGTGTGTTTGTTGTTTAGGCTTTGATCGCTTTTGTTTAATTTTAATTAATTTTATTTTTTTTCATTTTGTACATTTAATTATTGCATAACTAGAGGGTTTACAATAAATCAATAAACTGTAATTACAATTTGAACACATCGTACTGGTTTTGTGGTGGTAGTTTGTACACTATGCTGCAAAATTTTAAATAATATAAGCAGGGCTCGGAAAATGTCATAAAAAATGTCATGTCATAAAAATCTATGCATAAAACTGTACCGTGGATATTAATTAATATCTTAAAATAACTTAGTGAACCTTATAAAATAATCTATGAACTTATAGTTTTGTTTTACAATGTAAAACAATATATTCTATAGTATGTATGCAGTCTCGTATGCCCATTACTAACATATGATTGGTACGTTTGGTGAGATTTAAAAATTAATTTAATGAAAACAAATTAACACATTTTCTTTTACCTTTTAGCATTCTAGACCGTATTATTATATAATAATAATACTTTAATAAATATACAAGTGAATATTATTTTATTATTAATACATGCACACATATATACAAATGTGTATTTTTTATTTTAAAATATAAATAAAAATTTAAAATCTATTACATCGCAAAAGTTTTTTTTTTTGTTTGTTTTACCATAAACATTATCCGGGCGATTGGTTTTATGCGTTTATTGAACTAAAGCGAAATTAATAAAATCCATTAGAAAGTTTGTGTGTGTGTGTGTGTTTTTATAAAATGAAAATAGCATTTGATTTAAATAATAATAAATACATTTAACTCTTAATTTTATTTTTATACAACAAAATGCAGGGGAAAGATCAAAAGACTTGAACTCTTTGGTGGCATTGTGCAAATTATATTTGTATATGCTTCAGGCTTTTATATTTATATATCAAATGTTGTGGATTAATTTTTACTCGGCATAATTTTAATGGACTTAATAGAAAAAAGAAGTAATAATAATGGGGTTTAGGAAGTTTAATGGGACAATCAATCTCCTGCGAAGTATTGTTACAAGTATTAGATGCTTTAACATATTCAACTCCCATGTAAAATTAGTCATCATCTATAGATGTTAGACCTAAAATATAACATCAGGCAGTGTCAATGATATCCAGATGTTTATCATTCAAAGCATATTAAAAACATTTTGGCAAGACACTATCTAGAAAAGAAACCTGTGGAAATATTGAATCAAAGTTCAATTTACATTTAGATTCTCGATTGCAAATAGCGCTGGATTGTTCAAACGCTTCAAAGACCAAATTAACACTTAACAACAACCGTCAACATCAGAATATACACTGAAAAACGCCCAAATTGGTCTGCTACTGCATACCTGGAAACGATAAATTCAACTCAAAATTAACCAAACCGGTCAAAGTTGGTGTAGTGGTTAGATCGCAGGTATAATAAAATCGCAGGTGTATAATAAAAACACTTTAATTTTCCTCCAGATAAATCTATCTGAACCAGCCCCCCTGATCTTTCAGCTTACCAACGTCGATGATGACAAATATCAGAAGAATGATCAGGAGAAAACGCCACCTACAATACCTAAGTAAGAGTCACCACCACTTAGCAAGGTTCTTCACCATTCATATGGAGGCGGCTACAGTAGATTAAATATCTACTAAGCTTGAAAATCAGTTTGATTACTCACACTGAAACAAATTAATAAATGCTTTGTGGAAACCCAATATGCACCATAAAAGAATGACGGAGAAAAAAAGGTAAATACTCCAAACAGGACCGAATAAAAGAAATTATTGCGGCATTTTGGTCATGAATAATACACGCTCACAAACACAGCTGCTGGATAAGAAAATTTACCGTTAATTTTACGATTTTTGTAACGAAAAAATGAAATGACCCCAATCTGCCTTTCTAGATAATTGTGCAATTTAATATAATATTTATTGGCAGTTAAATATGAAAATGAGTCAAATTAAGCCTGGCCACTTTCTATTGTTAAATGGCACTATAGTAGGTTTTTTCTATTAACAAATAAGTTTGTCGTTTCATACCGAGAGAAAATTTTAATATTCAGCCTTAAAATTTTTTCAAAACTACGAATAATTGATTGGTGCCTTGTGCATTACACCGAGCGCGATAACCTTTTGTACTTTATTAACACTTTTAGTCCTACAATAACTTAATACAAATTTAAGTATTCTAATTAAAAGAACTAAAAATATACACAATCAGGTAAAATGCGCTTTAATTTCAATTAAGTTCAGGGATTTTAAAACATTTAAAACATTTTAAGGCAACAGTTATTCACTATTACAATTTTGAAAAAAGAGGAAATTTTTTCAGCAAAAAAATGTTTATGATGGGGGAAATATAAATAACAGTTAAGTACTCGTATGCATGAAAACGAAAGCTTTTAATATTTCATACCGTCATCTGTGAATAGCCTATATGTTAAATGCATAAACTATATATCAAACTAAATAAAGTATAATAAAATATGTTTATAACGCAGTAACTTTAACGATATTTTCATTTAAATATTGTATTACAACAACAGCAATAATAATAAAATCTAAATGTATTTAATAAAACTAAAAAAAAAACTTCTCTAACAAAAGGAACAAAAAATAAATAAAATAATAAATTGTTTATTGGATTTTGAGAGTTGGTTTTCAAAATATTGACAGCAAAAATAACAGCAACATTTAAAACGAAAAAAAGACTTTGCCAGCAGATTTGTACTCATAAAACCATAAGCTTGTAGTAATTTTTTATAAACTGGTCGACAGTAACATAAAAGCTGGAGAAAGGGGTGGAAGGCTCATAAAAGCAAAAGTTTTATTACAGATTTTTTTGTGTAATGGGTAGAGCATTAAACAGCAACAATATTAATAAAAAAAAGTTGAAACTTTAAACATATTGTTGCTAGCTTTTGTTGTTGCTATCATGTTGTTGTATTTAGTTTCGATTTAAAATAATATGTTGGATGAATAAAACAAAAATTCAGTCGAGAGCCAACATAACAAAAGCATATTTTTATCGAATATTTTTAAAACAGTTTTTAGTTGCAAGAATGCAATTTCCATTAAAAAAAAATCCAACACAAAAATGGAGATTTTTTGCAATAACTCAAAGTACAGAACGAAAAGTAGAGAGAGAGAGAAAGCCAATCATATAGGGAGTAGTGCAACTATAAGGTAAACCGCCTTATATATCAATTACTGCTGCGAAAAGTAAGTTATTAGACTTCTTCCACATACTGTAGTGAAACTGTTGCTTAAAAAATGAAACGCATTTATTAAAAGTTGGAAAGCGAATTTTCTGTTTCCAGTTTTTTTTTTCAGCATAATTGTGCAAATACACCAATACCAAAAATAAAAATACAAAAATAAATAAAAAAGTAAATAATATTGTCGCATATATTTGCTCCGCTACTTATCGGTAGGCAAGTAAATAATACGATTTTAAAACATTTACCATATTTATGAGCTACATGCCCCGCAACTTCTTAATATTAGGGTGTAACCAACAGCTATATACATAAATAAATATACATATACTTAGTTTTCTCAATGAGGATTTTAGTTACAAATATTTAAAATTGGAAGATATGCGAATATTTTGATATTAATGTGAACAAATCTGCCATAACGATACACAAAACCGTTTAATTTAGAAAATAATTTTGCTTATTTCAATTTCAAATTTATTATGTCAAACAAGACTTTTAAAATCGTACATTAAAAATTCTTAAAATTTTAATTGACAGAACTTAACTTGATTATATGGTATACTTTTTAAATAATTACCGCCCTAATGCAATGAATGATTTCAATTTGGTATAATGCATAATAGGCACGTGTTGCAATACTTGAATATTACCAGTTGTATTGTTTGTTTATATTTCAAATAGGAAAGAACCCATGAATACTTTAAATTAACATGCGTACAATGGAGCCCATTATAATGAGTATTTTTTTTTTTAATTTAAAAACAGAAATATACTCGAATAATAATTACAAAGTATTTTCAAATGTCGTACAAATCTAACCACTTTAAAGAAACTAACAACAATTAAGCTAAATTGTTTTTTGCTAATGGTAATGGGTATTATCCTGGTCTATTTTTTGAAACTCAAACAAATCTTAATAGTAGATTTTATATTAAATATGAATATTAAATTAAAAAAATCAATAAAAGAAACTTTTACCAGTAATATGTTTAAAAAAATTCTTGTCAAATAAACAGTTTATGTTTAAATTAAAAGTATTTTAAGGGCCATTATTGCAACTTCCATTAAAAGTTAGATAAAGTAAAAGGTAACTTTAAATAAAGTGAACTTAGAAGTCACCTTTAACTTCTTTTCCCTATTATAACTTATTTTTAAAATAAAGTTAACTTTTTAAAAATATGGCAGTGCCGGAGCAATATCGATAACTTTTGCCAAATTAAACAAGTTCTTCACGCAGTGGCAACGACTTGCATTCTTTTTTGTTATCTTTGTTCATTTCATTTATAAAATTTGTGTGTTGTGGTTCTTTTTTTATTTTAGTGCTTTTTTTGTGATCTGTTTTCGATTTTGATTTAAAGGACTATTAATATATTGCATCATTTTAACCTTTTTAAAACGTTTGAGTTCTTTTTAATTGTGTCAAAATAAAATAAACACCACGTTGTTGTTGCTTTATTTCATCACTTCACAGAAATTATAACCATACAGTCTCCAATCTATTATTTTGCACTTAATATTTGTTTATACAACACTTTATTTTACGCCTAAACACGACTTTACTTTACCACTGCGAAACGATAACTATATCAACGTAGGCAAAGCAGCCTCCTTATATACCTAACTGCCTACAGTTTGGAAAGTTCCGAAAATGTCTCAAACACTCTCATATCCTTTATTTTATATCCATTAATTTGAAAAATGTTAGATCGTGTTGTGTTGTTGTTACACAAATCAGTACGGCATTACCAGTCCCTGATATGGTGTATTCTTTTTTCAGCCACTTTTATGTTCGTAACAATATAAATGTTTATATTTCATGTTTACATTTAAAGTTGCGATATTGAAAGTAATATATATATGGCAAGTTCAAACATAAACTTAACTTTAAAAATTACAAGTAGGATGATCTTCTCTTTAGCTTAACTGCCCGTTAAAACCCTGCCCTTAATTTAAAGGCAAGTTGTAATAATGGCCCTAAGTCTGCCAATGTATTACATATAAGCAACAGTCACATATATATCTGTTAAAGTTGCGTCTAGATATCCAATGGTCAAAACTCATTGGAAAATATTCAAATAGAAGTTATGTGTGCCATTCGTCGACAAAGGGCTACATTTTTAAATTTATTTTCGTAATAAAAATTGACACATTTTTTATATTTTTCTTCCTTTTTTAAGTATTACACCCTGTTTATATAATACTCTACACTTTTAAAATTCATATTAATATAAGTACAATATACTGGACCAAGTTCTTCTTTTCGTTAAATCATAAAACTAATCCTCAACCGAAGTCGATATCCAACATTTATGTCATCTTATCTATCTTATCTTTATGGGTGATCGGCTGTAGTAGATTTTTCCTTCAAATGATGCTTTAGTGCAATGGATTTCAGGCATTGTTTTTTTTGCTGATTTCTCCTTTTTTTCTTTTAATTAGCTTGGACACGTTTTCCATATTACAGGCTCGTTTAATCTCTTCGTTTGGTTTTTTGTGGAACCCTGTGTATCCGGCTATAGTTTTTAGAGCATTCACCTCGCACGAGTCTCGGATGCATATGTTATAACTGGTCAAATGCATGTTTATATACTCTCATCGTGCTGTCACTGCTCATATATTTGTTCACCATATACCATTTCTAAGTCATCCCGTTAATATTGCAGCATTGTTGGCCTACATCTTCGATTTTTTTTGTGATCTCGGCGTTTTGTTATGAGGAAGCCTAAGTAGTTGAATCCCACTACTTGTTTGGCTGCCTTTTCAAATCGGTATAAAAATCCTTGTAAGTTATCTTCATATTCCGCTACATAATATATTATTTTTATTCTGCATAACATATTACTTTAAATTCCCCAGTTAAGACGCCGTGGATGCCGTTTTCACCTTCCCGACAATGGCATCCATAATGGCGTTGAAGATTGGCCTAAGGCTGTCACCCTGTCTTCTTCCTGAAGAAATTAGTACTTTATCTGTCAACATAATATTGACTTTGACGTAGGTGTTGTTGTTAGTATTTACATTTTTAATTACAGCCAATATGTTGTTGGGAATACTTCTCTCTTTCAAAACCATAATGATAATCGACGAAGCACATGTACTCGGCTTTTATCGTACAATTAATATGGTGTCTACATTTAATCTGTTTCTTCTGAAACCGTGCTGTTCTTCAGATATTCCTGTATTGACAAACATATAAGCTAATGTTTTAGTTAAGGACTTTGTGGTTGATACGAAGAGCGATATACCTCTGTAATTCTGAGGTTCTTTTTTGTCTCCTTTTTTGAAAATACTTTCCTTCCCTTGTTGAGGAACGGGTTGGGTAAATCTTTAAGAATAGTTAGAGTATTTCCTTTCATAATGTTTTTCTTCCATATTTTACCATCACATTCGAAATTTTATCGACTCCAGGTAACTTGCAATTGGTTGCTTCAAGTTCTTCTATAACCGGCCCTTGGTACGATGGATCACTTGGATTCGTTGCTATTAAAGGCTCGATTGTGTATTAGTCAATTGATAACGATGAAAAGTGGTTTAATTGAGTATCCGCTGATGTTGTTGGTGCACTGACAAACCCAGTAATTGGGGTTTTCATGTTTCGTATTCAGCTCCTATCTATTTCTTTTGGGCAGCGTAAATATCATGCTCCATCTCCGCTGGGAAGGTTTGACAATAATTTTTTTTATTTTAGCGATTGTATCATTTACTCTATTTCTGGTGACTTTGTATTCATTGTACAGTACATCAGCTTTTCCGTATTTTAGTGGAACTCTTCTCTTTTTTTCCCGGTTGTTTTGTAGAGTTACTTTTATTATTTGTATTAATTTTACCAGCTCACATTGCTTTATTTGATGTCTTTTACAATGCTGACAATGTAAAGAACCACAATTTTTTTAAGTTTTGGTTTAAAAAAATCTTTTTTTATTTTGATGTCTAAATAAAGGTATATCAAAAACGTTAAAAAATAGTATACGACATCTTATACATTTTAACAAAATTTTAAAGTTTAAAAAATTGTATGACCAATTTCATACAAGCAAGTGGTGCTGTTAGTCTGGCAGACTTTTCCTTATTGAACTTAATGTCTAGTAACTGTCAAAGATCTTGCTTATAGAGTAGACGTTTACGAGCTTGTTCTAGAGCAATTGTAAATTTAATGTATCAACTTAAATTTTAATAACAGTAGTTAATTTTTTTTTTATTTTTGAATACGTTTATAACTTCTAGTATTCGTACTGGTATGTTGGTATCAGAAATTAAAAGTACCAAATAATTGCAGTCAGGGAAAAAGAGAAGTTTTAGTACAACGTTTGATTTGATTTTTTATCATTTAGTTCAGAATTAAATTAAAAATTCTTTGTCCCATTTATGAATACTAAATAAAATTTTTTATTTGAGCGTATTCATGTAAATTTAAAGTTTAACTAACTCGATCTGTGGCAAAGGCGCAGAATGGTATCGTTTATCTGTAAGTAAATATACATATGTACGTATGATACGTGTTTTTCTTTGTATTTTTAAAAGAGGAGTATCAAAAAATTTTACATTTAAAATTCTATTTTTTTTAGCACGAACTTATTGTATAAAGTACTTAATTTTGTACTCCAAAACACTAAAAAGCTTGTGGTTTTTGTAATACGCTTTTTATTGTAATTAACTTATTGCTTATGCCTGCTATGGCCTAAGTATTAAATTTTCTTTCCACGTACATATATAGGGTCCGCTAAATAATTTTTTTTTTTTGAAAATGCTATAAAAAAAACTACTGAATATTTTCTCAAATTTATTTTTTTATTTGAAAGTATAATCCTTCCGGTTAATAATGTAAAATAATTTCATTCAAATGGCTGCCTCGGCTGGCCATGCAGTAGCCTACACGATCGGTCCAATTTCTAAGCACATTATCGATAGTGTGTATTGCTGTATTTCACCAATGGCTTCACGAATATTGTCCCTTAAAGCGTGAATTGTCTCTGGCTTGTTGGCGTATCACTTATCTTTGACGACAACCCACAAATAATAGTCCAACGGTGTCAAATCGCAGCTCCGAGATGGCCAAACGACATCAGCTCTGCGGCTGATAATGCGAAACATTGAGTGTAGCTTCGGCTGTGTGGCACGTAGCGCCGTCCCGTTGAAACCAAATGTTGCTAATATCCTCCTCTACAATTTTTATGAACAAAAATTCGTTCAACATGGCCCGATAACGATCGCCATTGACTGTAACGGCCACTCCTTGCTCATTTTCGATGAAAAATGGCCCAATTATGCCTCTGGACCAAAATCCGCACCAAACACGGACACGTCTTGGTTGTATCGGCTTTTCAATGTATGCGTGCGGGTTTTCTGTGCCACAAATCAAAATGAGCTTCATCTGAAAAGATGATTTTTTTTTTTCAAGCGTATACACAACCATATTCGTTCAGCGGAAGGATAAAACCAATTATCTGTCAAATCAGACATGAGCTAAGTGTTACCATTCACGAAATAAGCACTAGTTGAAAAAAAATACGTTAGATGGCGGACCCTTTATTACAAAATGTTTTCACGTACTTTTTTACGTTAATTTTCATACAAATTCATTAAAGAAACAATAAACAACTGAATTCAAGAGAAATAGAATTCGAATCCAATGATATCAAGTAGAAAAGTATTTAAGTTAATTGGAAGCTTTGTAATACAAACAAACAGTAATATTAAAAATTATGCCCACACCATAATAATTAGAAAGTACTTTTTTAAAAAATCAAACATAGGAGACTACTACCACACTACACTTTCTTTATATTTTTATTGCTATTTTAGTATTAAGAAAAAAATATAAAAATAGAATTTTTCAAGTACTTGTTCTTGTTCAAAACAAATTGATTAATATTCTTTAATTTTTATTCTCTCTTTCGGTTTGTTTATTGCAAATGTTAAAAAAAATATAAAAAGAAATAATAAAAAATTGTATTGCGATAAAAAAATGTAAAAACTAAAAGGCAATCGTAACAGCAAGTAATGAAAATTAAATAAAAAATAAATAGACGAAAAGCAAATGGTCCTCAGTACATACATACATATACATAATATTTTCCATATTTTTTATGCCTTTTTTCATTAAAAAAATAAAGTTTTAAATAAAATTCCAGACACGCATTTTTGCTTCAACAAAACTATACGATTGTGCGGGGTTGTGTGTGTGTGTTCAAACAAAAACGTGCAAATATTTCTTGGCAATAAAATCTCATTTGTAAAGACTTTATTAAGGTTTCCTACCCCATTCACAATCATATTACAATCATTTACTTACTCCTTCATTTACTTGTACTTTTACTAACTGGGTTCGTTTTATTATCCGTAGAAAATGTGTTAAAAATCAACATAAATTCCACAATGTAATATATAAAGTACTCAAACTACAACGGCAAAAATATTCACTTAAAAATGATTTTAATTTTAATTTTTTTTTTTTCATTTGGAATACAATTTAAGGACAAGTTTATATAAAAATTATGTTTTAATTAAATTCCTACGATATTTTTCATAAATATTGTATCAGATCAACAGATTTTAAGTTTCTCATTAAATTTTATACAAGAAACTGAGACCTATCGAATGGTATTTCATTAAGTTAAAATTAATGTTTATAGAATAAATTTATCAAATCAAACTATGTAATAGAAAACGTTTTGGAATGTTTTGGTCCTAAACCAAAAACTGTTTTTAATTCTCACGATCTTGGCTATTCTACCCAATAGGCTTGATATTCACACCATTTCATTTATTTTTCAATTTTTTCATATATATCCATACGCTCCATACAACTGCCGCTGTGGTATGGTAAGTAAGACACCCACCTACCAACAAAGAAGTCCTCGGTTCAATACCAGACCAAACCATCAGATAATTTTCAACAGCGGTACCACCTCATAGCACTGCTAGCGACTGGTTATGAGTATTTACGCTATGAAAAACTTCTCTAACTAATGCATATGCCGTTAGAAGCCGGCGTTAAATTGTAGGTCCCTTTCAAGGAGTCTAAAACTAGAATCGGGTGCAGCTCATTGATTGAGAGAAGTCCCCCTTGTCCCTCTTGGGATGTCGCTGAACTTATGTATGTATGATAGAAAAACTGTCATAACTCTGATGTATTATGACATCAGCACTATGACAAGTGTCTTTGTTTTTTACTATCATCATCAGTCTGCCCAGGCAATATTACAGAATACTGCGACCCATCAGATCTATTGTGCCACTTCCAGTCTATAGTTTTATCAGCAGATATGCTGCATTTCTAATGAACATCAGCAGATCTGAAATCATAATGTTTGATATGTCTGACAATGAGACCCTATATATATCTAAACATTTCGATCTAAACCTATAAAAAAAACCCCACTTTCGCGCAATATATGTTCCGCTGTCACTGATGCCTGTGAGCATAAACTACAAACATCAACATCTGTGATCGACATCTTCTTCCGTTGAGATCTCAGTTCACAATAGCCCGTACGAAATTCCTTTTGGATTATCAAGTCCAGCCTGCCATACTTGAGAACCTTAAAGCGACGACAAACTGCGGACAAATAGAGACACTGAAGTGGTGAAGTCTTTCGTCCCTTCTTCATTTTTGATTTCATGATATTTTTTATCATTGTGATGTCAGCCTTTAAAATATCATCATCAGGGTCAAAAATTGAAACTAAGTCATCAATAGGATGATACATCAGCAGCACGGAAGGGACTAATCGAAGTCAATAAAAAAAAATGTCATCAGTGCGATGACTTCGTAACATTAAATAAAGGAGCCATCGGGCTCAATTTAATTACAAACTGTCATCAATGCAATGACACATTAAAGAACTGACTAATGAAAAAAAAAACTATTCAATGACATACTTACATCAGGGATTTAATTATTTGGCATCTATTTATTTATATTTACCTTTAATAGCAAAATGTCATCAATACAATAAAGTTTTTATATATTAATTTGATGACAAAATATTACTGTCATTAAAATGTAAAAAAAAATTTATTTACGAAAGAAAAAAATTATGTTTTTTATGTCTCCACGACCTAAAATAAATTGCTGTATGGGCTGCTTTATCTTTAACAAATCTGCTACATGGTCTTCTAGCGACTGCATAGTCTCATTTGTAATGACATCCTATGATTCCCATATAAAATAATGCGCAAATACGCATCTAAACTGAAAAATGTGGAAAAAATTGGATGAAAAATATGTTTGCTTCAGGAATACACCCAGATTATTCTAGGCCACTTAAACGAAATATGTATATATCATTTAAAAGCTAAGTTTCTCTTCTTTCGAAATCTAAAACTAAACTTAAAATCGGGTAACATTCAGCAAAGTTAGTAGCTTGTATTCGCGAAATTTTATTCATCTACGACAACTCCTTCTATTCCTATCCATTAGCTCTATGGGATCGACGCAGTGTGTGATGATTCGTCGGTGAAAATATTATAGTAACAATGTCGCTCAAATACTCCGCCGGAATGATGTCTCTTATGAAAGTTTTAAAAATGTGTTTAAAAACAAAACAAACAAACATGAATAAAGCAACAACATCTTTACTGAAATATTTTAATATCTTTTAGGTTAAATTTTTATTGATACTTTTCTTGTTAATAGAACATAAAATGTGACATCGAACTGATGTCACAGTAATCATGGAATGACTCATAAAATATAACAAAATTTTATGATGGCATTTGTCATTAGATTAATGTCACTTTATGCCCCTTGATGCCTTTTATCATAACATTGATGTCACAATGCTCATGTTATGGTATTATCAATATAAAAATGTATTTTTCTATGAGTGTATTCTCTACAAATTAATTTGGTAAGCTTATGCATTACACAATGCTACATGTATGTAAACTATAAAGCACCCTTTCCATTAATAAGTGAATGCATCTCTCAGTTTTAATCAAACGCGGCACTCACTATAAAAATTAAACTTTAAATTACAATTATGACTGCAGGAAAAATGAATTACTTCTCTTCAATTACCAAATTATTTTTTGTATGTACATACTTTTCTTTGTTCAATTTTAAAAACGAATTTATTTGCAGAAAAAAATAAATGGTTTTTCAATTTTGTTGAAAATAAGAGAAATATACGAACGAATTGATTGAACAATTAAAATATAAAACATATGACTGGAAAATCCGTAACTAAACCGAAATAAAATTTGATTTTTAATTGATTTATACATTTATAAATATGTATGTACATACATACATACATACATACATACATCCATATATATACATATATATTTTTGGGTATAGAAGACCTGTATGAGTTTTTTAAAAAAGGAACTTCTATTCGAAGTCCTAGATCAAAAATGTAAGCAGACACACATATACAAATATAGCATGTATTGGGTGATTTTTTTTTAGCAACTTTCTTTTTGGCAGATCAGCTGTTTTCGTGTAACATGTTACTGTGAAACATGTTTAGTTCGGTCTATAATTACCCCATGAATCGATTGACAAACGCATGCGCTGCAGACTATTGAATTTTATTATCAAAATTAATGCCCGGTTAAGGACTTTATATCGGAAAATTGTGTTCAGCGACGAAGCTCATTTCTGGTTGAATAGATACTTGAAGAAGTCGTACTTGATGTGAAGAGTAGTAAGAAATATTGCAAGAACTGCCAATACATCCAGTAAAATGCCCTGTTTGGTGTGGATTATTGGCCGGTGACATCATTAGACCTTACGGTGCTAGGAACGTTACTGTAAATAGCGAGCGCAACAGTGCGATAATAAAATTTTTTTGCCCAAAATTGGCTGATATGGTTTGAACAAGCCGGTGCCACATGCCACGCAGCGCAATGGAGAGGCAAGTTCGGTGAACAATTTATTTCCCGTTTGGGGCCGGTCAATTTGCCATCAATATTGTGCGACTTAACGCCTTTAAATTATTTTTTGTGTGGCTGTGTGGAGGCTCAGGTCTATAGGAACAAGCCTGTAACGGTTGACGCTCTTAAAGCCAATATTGCAGTATTTAGTCTTGATATACCGGCCGATATATGTTGAAGAGAGTATGCCAAAATTGAACCCAACGTATGAACCATTTGAGGGGTAGCCGCGGAGAGCGTTCTATCGACTCAAGTAAAGATTTTATACATTTCTTAAAATTTATGTGTTTTTTTTTTTAAATAAAATTTGAGAGTTCTTAAAAAATCACCCGATACATATGCCTATGCAAACAATTTTTCGGAGTATCTCTGTATGTGTGTATACATATCTTACTTTTATCATTTTTAAATAAAAAATTACAATTTAAAGTTCATCTCTCTTGAAGCACACCACACACATCCTTGTTTTTATTAAATAATTACAGTGGCTTACAAAAGTAGAGCACAAAATGTTTTACCTTTTAGTGGAAAAAATATTGCGAAACTTTTAACATTTTCTGTATTTTCAATTTTGTCATACATTGTTGGTAATCCTTCAGACCAGAAAAAATCAATTTAACTTAAATATATATACACAGAAACTAAATGATCAACGCAATTAAAGCTGTGTTTCCTTCCATTTTTTTTATTTTTGTATTTAACAAAGATGTTGGCCTTAAACTGCAAGCCTTACCTACTCCTGCTCTGCCTTATAACCCTTTTCCAATTTTATTTTTTTTATTTTTTGTTAACAATAGGCCACAATAAGAAAAAAATAAATGAAAACTTGGAGAACAGAAATAAATGAAAAGTCAATCAGTATTATTGACCACAACAACTTTAATACAAATAAAACATTTTATAAATAAATTGATAGAAAAAGAAAGAATTGTAGATAAAAATCATGAATCGAATAAAAGATAAAAATAAAATCAAATTCAGTAGCCAAGCCAGTAACATCATGTACTAACACTAGAAAAGATACGTTGCATACCCAATAAACCAAAACGTTAAAGAGACGCTCTGTAGCAAACTGATTACCTTATTAGGGAAAATCATGGGGAATGTTATTCTGAAACTAAGCAGTTGTTTATATATAGAAATACCTGAAACCTAGCGTGTTTCGCTACCCCTATACTAATCATTCGTAACCACTATCTTAGTCATAATTTTTCACTCTTTTTCCCCATTTCATTCACATTTGAGATAGCCTATAGTTCCTTTCAGAAAGACAATATAGACTCTGCTGCTTAGTCATATAGTCTTAAAAAAAATAGCTGTTCCTCGGTGCGCTTGTTCAATACCCGTTTATCTAATCTTTCCCGCTTTTTGGCTGATGTGGAAAGATAGCGAAGCTTGAATTGCTGTTCTCCACATATACATAATTCAATATTTAGTATGAATGGAAGGTGCCACCCCCATTTATCTAACTTACACTTTAATCGTTCTCAACATAAACAAAAATCAATATTTGCTTTGAATGGAAGGTATCGTATAAGTGAACAATCTGATTTCACCCACTTTTTGACTGATTTTTTGTATTGACTATAAAGCTATTTAGACTAAAGTTAGAGATTCTTACTGTTACTATTTTGAAGATATAGACAAAAAAAAATTACTTTGTTTCTTTTACTATAGTTTCTTCCAGACTTACAATTACAGAGAGATACTGTAAAATTTCAAGAAAATTGGTTCAGCAGTTTAGCTGTCTATAAGGAACAAACAAACTTACATACATACAGACACACATTAATTTTTATGTATCAAATTGAATTGTAAAACGCAGCAAAGTTGGAAATCGAATTTTCCCTAGATTGTAAGACAAATAAACTGAATTTTCAACAAAGAATTCAAAAACCACGCGCTTAGCAAACACAATGTCGTGAATTGATATACTTATAAGTCTTGGGGAGCATAAGCTCTTCTTTTAATTGTTAATAAAGCACTGTTTAAACGATTGCCAGATCTAATGATATTGTCAGAAAATGTCTTACAATAATGTGAACTTATAATTTTGTCTCTCAACATTGTTATATCATTGTCAAATGACCGAATTTTTAACATCTGACAACGATATCATTGTCAGATAAAATATATGTATAATGAAATCGCCAGATATTCTGACATACTATACACATTGTTGTTAGCAACTGCCAGATCTGACAATATTGTTAGATCTTACAATCGTCTGTACAGAGCTTTAGTATGATTTTGAAAATGATTAAAAATTATTTTAACAACAAATTTGTTTTCCCGTTCTATTATTTCCCGCTCTTGGATAGGCATGTTGGGTAGGTTCTTGTATGCGAACGTATTTGTGTTTTGTGCAAAGTTATTTGAACAATGATACGCATACGAAATTAGTCAAAAGAAATATTGAGTTATAAAAAAGGCAAGAAAAATGTAAAAAACTAAAATCTTTACTTTTGGTGTTAAACATCATAAATAACCAAATACGAGTAAATTTTTTGTTTTTGTTTAAAAGCGTTTTTCTCTTCTTTTTTAAGTAGATTTTCGTTGTGGCTTTTTTTTAAACATCTTTTGGCGTTTAACATGTGCCACATATGGTATATTTTTAATGCGAAATAAAGATGTTATTTGTTCCTATTTTATTATGAGATATTGAAGAAACAAAGTGAAGAATATTTTGTTTGTATGCCCCACTAAAATAAACAGAAGCAGTCTTTCATTTACAATATTTTTTCTTTGTACGTCTTTTTTGAATATTATGGATCGTAAGGTCATTGGGATCAGGGTCCATAAATTACAATTAACTTTATAGATTATTCAAAATGAAAAATATAAAAAAAGAAAACTAACTTCAGAATTCTTTAATCATAAGCCCACATACATTCTCTTTAAAAAGAACAGCTTCTACAGAAAAACTATTTTACATTTGCAAATTTGAATGCATAAACTTTAAAATTAAAATACTTGGCTCGCTGTCGGATTTTTTTTTTCTTTTTGTAGCAAAGTGAAGAGGAAGTAATTATTTTATTGAGTTTTCTTTTTATTAAAATAGAAAAAATAACCCTTTAGTATAAACTACCGATTAAATTATTAGCATTAATTAGTGCTTCCCTCTTAGCGTTCCTTATCTTAATAAAAAAAGTTCTCTGGTAAACCATCTGCCCTTTGTCAGAAAGAATCATAATTTTTGTTCTTTTTTGTCCGAACTAGTTCGTATTTTTGCGACCAAATGTAATAGATTTTAAATTAAAAAGAAATCAAAGAAATCGTAGCCTATATTTAATGAAATTACGAATGAATTTATTTAACAATATACGTGTGTCTGTGTCATCTGATATTAACAAAAATACGGCATTAATTCGAAAATAGAGTAAATTTTTTTTTTTTTTTTTTTTTTTTTTGTAGTTCAGTTTTTACTAGAGAGAGAAATATATGTATATTATATATATATATTTCTATTACATATGTTTTTACCTTTTCAATTACTTATAAAGAAATGTTTATCTTTAGCTGACAGGACGGCTTTGCTACCATCTGCGAAGCTTCAGCTGGCTTCGTCTATGATTTAGTTAGCACATTATTGTCGCACGTATCCACCATTCATCGCGGGTATTAATTCGGACCTCTCAAACAAACTGTACGGTTATCTTATGCAATTAAAATAACAGGGATAATAGAAAAAAATCTATTTGTTCAGTTACTAGTGAACTCCATCATATGGACAAGTTATCTTAGTGTTTTCCATTCTGGCTAGTTAGTTAGTTAGTTACGACGGGTAGCCAGGTACGTCCAGCCCACCTGGGTCCAGTATTGATCCCACTGTGATACCCATCAATAATCCAAAAAGTGGACAACCTATATGTCCGCGTCCCGGTGCAATCCGAATCAACCAGACGCTTGTACAAAAAAAAGAGATCTTGCCGAACAAGATCTTCGAACAGTGAAATTGTTGTTGCTGGTGATTTCAATGTTCATAATTCGTGTTGGTTACGCCATTCAGGCCGTACAACTCCGGAAGGCCAATACGTTGAATTATTTGCCGCGCACAATCTCCTTGCGTAATTAGTGAATGAACCTACACATATATCGTGTGTAGATGGGCATCAGAACAATACCCTCGACCTTTTCCTCACTACACATCCTGAAAAGTATGTAGTTGAGGTTTTTGCACCTCTCGGAAATTCGGATCATTGCACAGTTTCTGCCTCTCGTCCACCGCTCTTCGCGAGGTTCCACCCATAGCTACGGAACGCTCTATTTTTAACTATAAGGATGCTCGTTGGGCTGAGCTGAACGATTTTTTTGGGCATTTTAATTGGAAACTTTGTTTCCTTGACTCAAACGTGGACGCCATGGCAGAAATGTTGGTGAATATAATAAGGCTAGGGATGGATATTTTCATCCCATCCAAAAATCTTTCGGGATATCTGGAGTCCAACGATTTACTTAGCGATCGTCAGTACGGTTTCTGAAAGGGCCGTTCTACTGGTGACCTGCTGGCGTTGCGCTCGGAGAAGTGGAACAAGTCCATTCATGGTTTTGGCGAGAGTAAGGTTGTGGCTCTGGATATCTCAAAGGCGTTTGATAGAGTTTGGCACGAGGCTCTCATTTCGAAACTTAATGCTTTTGGTGTCGGTAGTCACTTCTCTCGATTTCTATCGAGCTTTCTCAGAGATCGCTCTATAAGAGTGGTCATAGATGGGGTCTCATCCGACGAGTTCAGGGTAAACCCAGGGGTACCGCAAGGCTCTGTTCTTTCTCCTACTCTTTTTCTAATATTTCTTAACGACTTTCTTCTTCTCACTTCTAATCCCATCTACTCTTTTGCGGATGACAGCAATATTTGTCACTCATATTCCTTTGATCGTAGACCGAGCCTTTTGGAGGTTTGGGTAAGAAGGATGAATATGAACGTCACACTCACAAGTGACCTTGTGAAGGTCTCCGAGTGGGGTCGTGCGAATGCACGTAATATTCAATGTTGTTTTTTAACACACAGGAGTGGTGGTGTGCTGTCATCTGTGTCAATGGGTAATGTGGATATTAAGAAATCAGATGCTCTTGATGTTGTGGGCATGAGAATTCACTGTGACGATCGTTGGAATGATCACATATTTCAAGTGTCGAAAGAAGCATTCAAGTGCCTTGGTTTTTTGAGACGGTGCAAGAAATATTTCACCCCATCTGACCTCCTTAATATTTACAAAACCTATATCCGTCCTAAAATGGAATACAACTCTCATGTATTGGCCGGTGCTTCAAAGTCTATTTTGGAGCTTCTCGACCGCGTACGGGAGAGAGCGAAGATGCTCATCAATGACGGTAGGATAGCCAAGTCTATCGATTCATTGGAGCACCGTCGCAATGTGGCGTGTGTTTCATTGTTCTATCGGACTATAACGGAATGTGTTCTAACGAAATTAAGGAATTAATTCCCAAAAATCATATATTTTTACGTAGTACTCGTATTTCTCGTAGAGCGCATCCCATTATAGGGAGAATTCGTTCTTTGGTCGCACTGTTCGGTTGTGGAATAATCTTCCAGCGAAAGTATTTCCTGCCACTTACGACATGAGTAAATTTAAATCTAACGTCCATATACACTACTCCCTCTGTCCTCCTTCCAATAACCTATTTTCTTAGTACCGGTACAATGCACTGCATGAGTAGGGGCCATCCGGCCAGATCCGACAAGCAATCCAGAAACGGACTGCCAAGGAAAGCAATTCTAATGTCCCAAAGACTCGGGCACTGGCTTAGGAAGTGCTTGACAGTCTCCACTTCCTCCTCATCTTGACAACCCCTAAAATAGTCATTGAACGGCAGACCCAATCTTCTAGCGTGCGCATCAGCTACCCAGTGCCCAGTAATCACAGCCACAAGAATTCGCAGCCTAAGTCGCGACACCCCTATAATAGACTCCGAGTGTGACCGATCATATAGGGGACAGATTTGCCTCGATACAGAGCACACACATTATCACACCGTAGCTGTGCCCCACCCAACATGTACCGCATCAACCAGATGCCGCCCCCAACCCCTTCCGAGAATTTTGATCCATCCGTGTAAATCTCAATAGTACCGTGTTCAATTACCGGTTCTGGTTAGATACATACGGAGAACAGGAAGGGTTTTGGTGTGCAGTAATCTATTCCCTCAGGGATCGTATCCAAATACCTAAAGACGGCCGCATGTCCGTAGACCCTGTCCGACCATGCCCCTGCCATCCTCAACCTTATCGCAGACATGCCCGCCATCTGCCTAGCCATCAGGTCCGCTGGAAGCCAGTGTATTTTGGAGCCAGGATAGCTTGGAATCCAGGATTATCCCAGATGCTTCGCGCCATCCAACAGCCCCAGCTCAACACCGTGCAGACGCGGTAGGGGAAAACGACGGAACTTTGTACCTGCGCGTGAATAGTACCAATTCCGTCTTTCCCGGGTTAACTTTCAGCCAACTGTCAGTACTTCACCGGCTGAGAAGGCCAAGAGATGTTTGAAGGCACTGCGACATTGTGTCAAGAAATTTTCCCGACACAGCCACAGCAACATCATCCGCATACGCTACAGTCTTGAATCAGGCCTTACGAGAAAAGTGTTTAAGGTGAAATTCTACAGGAGAGGGGAAAGAACCCCCACCCCCCTGTGGAGTACCCCTTTCAGCCACCCTGTAGACGGTAGCTTATCCCACAGTGGAAACAATGACCCTGTTGGTCAGGAGTCTCCCTATAAATCTTACCACAGACCAATGAACATTCAGTGCCACCAGAGCCGACCTAATCGCCTCCGGAGTCACATTGTTAAAGGCCCCCTCTATATCCAGGAATGTCACTAGAGCATACTTCCTGTGCTCGAAAGCGTTGTTAATATACCCCACAACCGAGTGAAGCTCAGTCTCAACAGATCTGCCTCTACTGTAGGCATGTTGGAACGCAGATAATAGGTCAGGTTCTATCGTATTGCGAAGATGCAAGTCGACCAACCTTTCCAGAGTCTTCAGAAGAAAAGAAGTCCTTTGGACTCGTGTGGGAGGTTATACTCCCCTTGGGAATAAATACCACCCTGTACACGGGCCAAGGCTCATGAATATAAGACCATGTCAAGCATGCCTTATAGATAGCCATCAGCCAAGGAATCACCAAATCAACGCTATTCTGAAGATCGGCAGGAATTCTATTCTGGTCACTTAAATAGAAAAATGTTACGAATCACATGACAGTGACAAAGAAAATGTCGTATATACCCGTTAGCTATAGTGTGCGTGAGTATTCCCAAAATGCCACTCAGTTTCCTTTTCGTCGTGTCCTAGTTTAAATGCCCTCAAAGTATCTTTGTAGTTCTCCCTTATGGTCTGTATTTCAAAGTAAGACATGGACAATTAAATCCTGATTCTTCAAATAGGTTTTTATTAACACTAAGGACTTTGGACCTTCGAAGTTTACTGTTGGCTTTTGCTTGGCACAGAGTTCATTCCCATATTTTGTTCAATCTACCCAATTCCGTGAATACGGTCATACTCCTTACCATTAAAAGTGTATTGCGCCGTAACCTCTAATATTTTCTGATTATTTGAGCCTTAGAGCCTGCAATCACTTCGCAGTTAAGGTCGCCTTATCCTTTATTTATGTAGCTTAGGCATTTTTAACTTTTAATCAAGTCACTATTTTACTTCAATCATTTTTATTATGAAAACAATTTTATTTAATTTGTCCAAACTAAGCAATTAAATGTTCACTTTATTTAATGCAATAAAGTTTTGAAGAAATTTTAATAAATCAATAAATACAATTTACCATTTCAAAAATATTTTATTTTTGGTGTGAAATTATAATTAAAATGTATCCTTCATTTCCTTATCACTTTTTGTTCAAAAATTCATTTTTTTATTGTAAATTATTTAAACTTAATCAAAAGATTATTAATTTGAAAAATATTAAGGGCATCATTTGTAAACAATTTATTCCCTCATAAAGCTATTAATTAAAAATAAAAAATGGGATAAATGAATGAATAAATGAATGAATGAATGAATAAAAACAAAATACTCAATACTCAAACCAACTCCCAGTTGAAAAAATTGAATGGAAATCCAATCAAAATGATGCAGAAAATTCATGTGTTTGATACAAAATAAAAAAGTTGCCAATTTATGTTTGTAATAAAATGAAACTGACAACAATAAAAAAGAGAAATAAATATAAATTAAATATTTCAAGTACATTAATGCGTGTACAAAAAATGCCTATAATTTTTAATTAATTATATGAATAAAAATGAATTTAATAAAAAAAGGCATCTCAAATGCTTAGCGCACGACGACTGGTAAATGCTGACGTCGAATATGCATAAGTACGTACTAGGGTTCTTGGTTTTGACGAATACGGTTTTTCGAAACCTTCATTTTTCGAATACCGAATAAGCCGGTTAATTAAATAAGTATAATTTTTATATGTTTGTATATTTTTTTATTGAAAATATGCTCATCGTTTAACTATTTGTATAAATTAAATTAAATTATTTTTGTATATATGACAACCTCGAACGTCTCACAAAGAACATGAAAACCAAAGTAGATCGCAAAAGATATGCACCCTTGAGCAACAATAATCTTTTCACATCTTCTGTAAATAAATATTAAGTTTTATATATGAAGAATTATCAACTAGACTCATTGAAAGCCAACAAACCAACAAACGCCAGTTCCGAATGGCAGATATATCAGTTAGTGAAGTTTTTCACAGCCTAAATACACATAACCAGTTGCTAGTCATCTTGTGAAGTGATATCGTTGTTGAAAATTGCCAGAGGGTGTGGCCTGGGATTGAACCGACGACTTCCTGGTTGGAAAGTGAGTTCAACAACATACCACAGTGACACACACACTATTAAATACGTGGAGCATAAATTTACATACAGTGCTGCTCGAAAGCTAAACAAATTTTCTTGTCGAGGCAATTAAGGACTCGTATTGGTTTTTTAAAAAGTGATACTTTTCTAATTATTCGAAAACCGGTTTTTGTCGGATAATCGATCTCCCTAGTACCCACATATATACAAATTTGATAATTATAAAAAAAAAATTTGTGCAATTAAATAACGAAACACATTTTTTTAGCTGAAAATATAATATGAGGGTGTTTTCTCAAAAGCTTCACAAAAATTAAAAAAAAGAATTTGTTTCATTTATAATGATTCCACTTAAAACTGTAAAGTGGGCTTGGTGGCGTTGATAATTGAAATTTATGGATACATACTCTGTGTTTTATTGTTGGCAGCAGTGCAAATAAATGCACAAAATCATGTTGAAGGAAAAACCATTAAATTTTTAATAAAATCACATTAAAAACACATGTTTAAATCAAAAACAAACTGTGTTGGTCTAATTTGTTTCTTTGATTTTGGGTTTTTTGCTTAGACATTAAGCAGACTATATCCCCGATTTATTTAAGGAAGCTATTGTTGTTTTTTCTTATTTTAATCTGTGAGTTCTCAATTTATTTCACTAATTAATACTTTAATTTTTTGTATTTGTATATTTATTTATTTTGTATTCTTTTATCATGTTAATTTTAAATAATTTTCAAATGATCATTTATGTAAAAAAAGATACAAATCTAAACTGTCATTTAGTTTTATTGTAACTAAAAGCGATTGCATTACATTTAATGCAACTTTGTTTTATTACATATAATATATGTATATATGCATGTGGATATGTACTGTATATTAATTTTTGAACGAAGGTAGCGTAAAAAATTTTATAATATAAAATTGTATAAAAATTGTGTAAAGGAAAAACAAAATCTATTTCAATTCATTTTAAAGAATTGAATGTGTATATAAAATTATAATCATAATAACCAATATCTGCTTAGTCCACTATGAGCTTTGATGGCATTTGTACGGTCACAGATTTAGCGATACCGACAATACCCAGGTAGTATATCATGGCGTTTCAGAAAACCTTACTGACTTGATTTACTGGCTTATATGACGTTTTAACTCTTATCCATTATCGAGCTTTATTTCCCGGCCACCAGTCCGGAGTCGTTGGGGACTGAAACTGGCAGTAGCATTTATGTTACTAAACCTGGCCAGAGGTATTCTGGTATCACGGGAGTCAGGAGGCCCAGGGATCTCGGTCACTGCCTGAATTGGCCCCGTTGTGGGAGCTGCGTAGCGGCTGTGGTTTTAAACCTAAATATCAGGGAGACTGTAGGCTCGGTGTGGTGTTACTCTTAATCCGTGCCGTGACCTATACATCGGCTGTAGTTTGGGTAGTCTCCAACACTTTACCAATGTGTGAAGGTTTGTGTTCAAGCAACACGCCTTTGGATTTGGTACTCACTCGTGATTTTCATCACAGGTGGGGACCTGTGGTGGACGTAATATTTACCCGTGCCTCAGGCACTGTGGAGTATGCTAGTGCGGCGAATACTCACGTAAACCAGTGACTTAACTTTGGAGCTTAATTTGCTTTTATGGTTCCAAATTTCCATGTTGGCTTATTTTTTCACCGTAACTGCACCCTATTTCCCAAGCTAATTCAACTATTTATTGATGTAGTTTTTATTTGCTTAAATAAATGCATTGCATCTAGTTCCATTCTGATCTAACTACAAAGTTATTTTTGTGCTGGAGTTTGGCCATTGTCTAGTGTGGTTGGATTTCTTTAATTGGCTGCCTCTAGTTGAGGATTAAACCTGACTTCATAATTTACATACAGCCGCACATTACTATCAGGCATGCCTTTCCAGATTGTTAAGTTCACGCTCCACCTTTTCATGAATGGAAAAATCACGGATTTAGCTCCTTCTGGCAGGTTTAAACTACACTCCCACTAGAACAACGTTTTCCTCAAATATTTGTGGCAATTTTTGTTGTATTTGAGAAATCTGTTTTTTTTTTGTTGCCACATTGTCGATTGATTTTCTCTAACTTAATATCCTAAAGGCGGGTCCAAACACGTTTTAATTACTATAGTAAAGCTAAGAATAGGATATTTTAACGAAATAATCCTCAAAAATATATAATTTAAATCAGTTTAGCTGATTTTAAGTTAGCTTGGTTAGAAAAATCGCGTTTAAAAAAATATCTTTTTCTTTTTTAATTCAAAATTTATCGTTTAATGATTTATTTATACATTTACTATACTTTCATTAGTGGCTTATGCTATGTTTACAGGAGACATCGGATTACTTCGCTCACTATTTGTATTACTTATTTGGCTTATCATGTTCGCACGGCAATTTTTTTGCTGATAGCAATCTATGCAGCGAGCGACCATTGTTTTGTTTGTTTACCTTTTTGTTTTCGTTGTTTTTTGTTCGATTTTTGTATTTGACGCTAGTTATGGAAGTTAACTTAATAAATTTTCAATGTTAAATCTGTAATAAAAACATATAAATTAAGAGCTAAAATATATGCCAGAAACATATTGTTATGCTTTAGCCTTTTTAATTGCGTCAAAATAAAATAAACACCACGTTGTTGTTTTTTACAGTTTTTATTTCCTCACTTTATCTTTACACAGTTTATCTTAATACAGAAACTTATTTATTGTTATGAATTTACTTTATGGCTGCAAAACGATAACTATATCACCGAACGCAATGCGCCATCTTTTATAGCAATACGTTACAATTTCGAATATTTTTGTAGTTACTACAAATTTCTATTTATGTATCCACGTTAAATTCCAAAGTTGCAAAATTATAACACACAAGAAGGAATCGAACTGGCAACATTGTTAAACATGTGGTAGCACTATTTATAGTACAGAGAACCAATAAAGTTTGTAACTAAAATCTCACCATTCAGTCTCTGATGTGGTGTATTTTCTTGTTAGGTATTTTGATTTTCAGAACAATATGAACTTTTATCCCAAAATTCCATCTTTTTATCTTGATTTTCAAAATGTGATAAAATTTATCATAACTTTTGTTTTTTGATTTTAATTAAGAAAACGCAGACAGTAATTTGTTAACAAACTTTTGTTACTTTGATTTTTATTTATTTTTGTTTTTCTTTTACGGAAGAATTTTTTTTATAAACTTCAGACACAACCTACGTATTGAATGTTTTTCCTTTTTTTTCTAAACTTTTATTCTAAGCACAAGGATTAAATTTACAATTTCATCTACACACATTTAAAATCCTCCGTATGGTCATATGCTATAAATTGAATTGTTTTTGGTCTGTTTACAATATATCCTGTAGGCTTTTATATCTACCTACGCACAGAGTTAGAAGAGTAAAAATGCCAACATTTGTTTGGGCATTATTTTTACACTAGACTGCATTTTTAGTAAAATTTTATTAAATTTTTTGTTCTGATTGCAAAGAAGAAAAAAAGTTTTCTTTTTGTCTCTTACTTAACTACAATATTTAAAATTATGCGTCTGAGTATGTATGTATGCATGTATGTATGTATGTGTTAGA
Organism: Wohlfahrtia magnifica; assembly: GCA_023159175.1. NCBI lineage: Eukaryota > Metazoa > Arthropoda > Insecta > Diptera > Sarcophagidae > Wohlfahrtia > Wohlfahrtia magnifica. The sequence continues at coordinate 786,589 of JAKWBJ010000014.1, forward strand.
AGAGAAGGAAGTATTATTACTGCCAAAACAAAATATTGCAAAATGTAGAAACACTGGCCGACCAAATAGTTGCAAAATATTTTGTGTATTTATAACATGATTTTCATTTCATGATGGAAACATACACTTTAACTTTTATATGGATTTGCGGTGTCGTTTTTACTAGTTTATATCTCTCTGCTAAAGAGAAAACACATTCATCCAGATTTTCATTTTCATTTGGGTATCCAGTTTTTGTTTTTGTTTTAACTTTTTGGTCGATATACAAATTGCCATGTCCTAGTCTATATATTCATTCGTATTTGAATTTTGTTTATTTTTCGTTTTTTGATATTTTTGAGTTTTTGAATTTTATATACAACAGAGTCTACATACAGTCTGTTTGTCTATCTTTATATCCATATTTGTATAATTGTTGTTGTTGCTGTTGTTGTTTGCATTATTGTTGGCATGAAATAAAAAAGATAATTCTTTTTATTTTTTCTTTTTAATTTTTTGCTTTCTTCTAAACAATTCATATTGAATTGAATTAAAATGAAATGAAATAATGTTTGTTCTTTGATAGTTTAAGTTTTCCATCACTACAGAGAATTGGTCATACATATTTGTATGTTTTAAATGTACGTATGTATAAACATATCGCTCATTTATTGCAACAGTGTCATAACTCAAAAAACGTGATTTTTTAGTTAAGTATTCTAACACATGCGGAATATTGCCATGTATATTGTGTGAAAAATTCTTTGCAATTCGTGTTAAATTATAAGCATAGGAGCAAAGTGTTTATTCCTGTTTCAATGTTAAGTAATTGGAAATTGAAATTTAAAATAGCTCTCCTGAAATTTTTTTCTTTTCTTGAGTTATGGCACTGTTGCAATAAATGAGCGATATATTTTAAATGGTATTTATAAAAACTTTTGCTTCGTTATGCAGTCCTTTAGATTTGGTGTAGAATTTAAATATACATTTTATTTTGATTGTTTTAACCCTTTAACAACGAACGGGAAACATGGGTCCAATTTGGTTTTTTTCGTCATTACAGACACATTTTCTGATGGATTTGTACCAAATCAGAATTGCTCAATTAGTAACAAATGCATTCTTTGATATTCGTGTTAACATAAAGCTTTTTTATTTAAATCAGTCATAAAGGCATCTCAAAGTCAAATATTTGTATTTATTTTATACAATTTTATTTTTATAATATCTAGCTTTCTAGTTGGTGGAAGTAGTTAGTTAATGCTCATGCCTTATGTAAATCAGTGAACTATCATATTTACACTTTTCTCTATGGGCCTGAAAATATAATGGGACATATCTATATATATATATATATATATATATATATATATATATATATATATATATATATATATATATGCATACATATGTCGCCATGTGTTGTCAGTAAAGGTAAAAATAAAGAAACATTAATTTTTATATATTTGTATTTTATTTAATGTTTTGTAGTTGAGAAACAACAAAACACACAAAATTCAGTAAAAGACATAAAAACTAAAATAAAAATGCATTAAATCTAAATCAATATCGGACTTAGTTATGATAAGTTGCAAAACAACTCCCATTCCCAGTAAAACACATTGATCTTTTCTAATATAAAACAAATTGTGTTTGCACGACACTCGATTCCGCTTTAGTGCAAACAACGCATTACTTTCTGGCTCCTCTTTCTAGTCGATACTGCCTTCAGTTTTGAACTTTTCATTTAGTGGTGTCGAGGTATTATTAACTGACTGCAAAAGCCGTATATTAACTGTAAAGACAACTGCGTGTGAAATTTCAAACGTTTTAAAGAAAATGGTTGTAAATTTTTTGTGAATGTCTTGTCATATGCTACATATGTACATATATATGAGTTTTGTATATGCAAATCCATTAAATCAAGAAACAGACGACAGGGTCCTATTTAAAAGGCCTTGAATTTGGGATTAAAACCTGCTCGTAAATATAATCAGGGTCAGTATAAGCCGGAAAAACGTAATTTTAATTGCCTTTTTTCCTTTGAAAATTAACTGAAAGTTGCTTTGGAGCTTTAGGTTTATGAACATCATTTGTCATTGACGCATCAGTCTTAGAATTTTTACTCATTCTCCGATCGCTAAGTCTAAAATACCCCTATCATCTATATCGTATTCCAACACATTCAAAACCTGTACAATTTCGTGACCAATCTGCTCATTTAAAAAAAAAAAACTTATGATATATAATTTACAATAATTAAATGGAAAATATGTTTTCAAAGCGTTTGGACATTTAATCACAAACTATATAGCTGCATTAGAACTCTTTTAAAATGAGTATGCTTATAAGCTCATTGACATTGGCTTATTGCTTACTATTTTCAGCGATAAATTGTTTTTCTCAAATTTTTACCTTTGACGGACGAATGGGACACATACATATGACCGATGTTTTTTCTCATAAAAGAACTAACAATTGAAAAGTTGCGTTGCCGAAAAAGAGTTCGCATTATAATTTTAAAAACTCCCACTGGAAAATTCTACTGCGTCAAAGGGTTAAGCATTCTTGAAAATGATTCATTTAATTTTCTATTGTAATGCTTTAATATTACAAACAATTTGGGATATACTGTTTTAGGCATAAATGGGCTTTAAAGTTTTGAAACATGAAGTTTCGTTTTTTTTGGAAAAATTTAAAAAGAAAAAAGTCATAACGAGTAATCACAATCACATTAAAACAAAGCGTAAAATTAATGGCTTATATACTTGCATACACTGAATCTCACTTACTTAGAGATGTACAAAGATATTTTGGCTTTTATTCTTTAAGTAAAAAATGTGAAAAGAGAATTCAAGGAGACAGCAGTAAGACAAGCAGTTGGCACCAATAAAACACATTTTATTTTAAATTCTTTGCATTTATTTCATTTTGTTGTTGTTGCTGTTGGAAAATAAAGGATAATCACCAAAAACTACCCCAGAGATATACATATGTATGTTTTTAATCTAAAACCAACAATACATACAAAAACAAAATCCAAGTACTAAACGCGTGCAAACGGGACTGTTTTATTCACTTTAAAGAGGCAGAGCATTATTTCGAGTTTGATCATCCCGCAAGGCAAAACGTGTATCTTACACTTAAGGGTGGTTAAATTGTGTAAAATTTCAGGATTTAAAATAAAAAAATATCCTTTAAATAAATACAAACACACACATAACATATATCATAACTTTAAAGCAGTTTGTATACGGTTTTTACAATTTACCGCAGTTTGTTTGTCAAGTAAGCGAGTGTGAGGAATTGAATGAAATATAACATCAAGTAAATGCGCTTTTGATGCTCTAAAATAACCCTCTAGTTTGAATCATAATCCTGATATAAAACTTTGCCTTTTTCATTGTCTTTGCCTGCAATTAATACATTTTTATGTCAGCACCCTTTTTACAAGTTTTATTTCATTATTTTGCCTTTTTTATATTGTAAATGCGTATATGAGTTGGCTTTTCTATTATATTCACTTGTGACGTGAACACAAGAATGAATGCCACAAATTTTTATCATTTATTATTGGTAGGTAGTAAGGAATTCATTATGTTGCATTAATCTTTAAATCCAGAAAAACACATAAAAAACAAAAACTTAAATACAACAAACGATTCGTACCCGGATGTGTAGTTTTTCCAGTTGTTTGAGTCTTTGAATAGGCGTGTAAAATTGTCTGTTTATAAGAGAAATTTATATTTTTTCCCATACCATTTTTAAAAATGTTTTATGTATGCATTTGCGTGAAATAATTAAAATTTTGCGTATAACTTTAGCATATTTAAGTTGTAAACCTGACCACCAACCATTGCATTTAAATTTTACAAATTGAATAACTAAATAAATGCATTTTATTACCGAAAAAAGTATTACTTGTTAAAGGAATAGACATTTAAGGCCTGTAGGAGAAAAAACACTTAAACAAAGAAAAGTAAATTGAAACTGTTAATTACAAAAAAATAAAAAGACAATAAAAAAGAGCAATTACGGAAGTATACACGGTTTTGGATCAGAGCAACTAAAAGTAATTTTTAAGGCTGTTTGGTGCGCTGCATTCAATATGCAACTCAGGATTTTTGACGTATTTTGAGAGTTTTAAAAGCAGATTCTTGTTGTTGTTGTATTCGGCAGTATTTTTTGTTAACTGGACGCCATACATAGCGTTTTCTTTCTAATCCCCATCGGAAAATTTGGATCCATAAAATATTTTTCATAAACTCATTGGTTTCTTAATTTTTTCTTTGGCAAAAACAAATCTGGGCCCAAATCATCGCACTTGTAATTAAAAAACTTTAATCGTAGTTTTGACATTTTGCAATTTAAATTAACATTATTTGGCAATTTAAATTAACATTTTTTATTGCAATGAAATTTAGTTTTAAACAATATTTTTATAAAAAGTAATACAAGATAGTCGTCTATTATTTCTCTACATTTTTCATTATGAATTATTTCGCAATTTGTCATAGTTTTGTTTGGAGAGTAATAGCAACAGAAATTTTGTTTAATTCGAAATTCATTTTAACAATTTAAAAAAAAAATTTAGTGGGCAGTATTTCATAGAGCAAAAACTACAATTAAAAAAACAAACAATTGGAATTTAAAATTTTCTAGTTATTTTACAATTTTAATTGAAAATTTTATTTAGTTGACTTTACAATTTTTGTATATCTACTATTGCATTAATAATAAGTTGAAAATAAATTCGAAGTGGGAAGAGCATTAATTTCCTTTAATTATTAGCAAATTAAAACGATAGATAATAATTTTTACATTACAACAAATTAATATGTAATTTTAATTTAATTTCAAAAAATAAGATTTTTTTACAAAATATATTTTAAATTTATAAAACATTTTGCATAACATAAACATACATACATCCTTTATTAAAAAGATTTAATAATGTAATTTTGCTCTTTCTGTTTTTAGGTAAGTGCTATAATTTCGTTCTGTTTTATCTTTCAAAGTGTGGCTGTAAGTATTAAATAAATAAAAAATAATAAAAATTAATGAGTAATAATAAATACGAATTTATGTATTTATAAATTATTTAAAACGTGTATTTTCGAACATGGCTAGAGCAATACACACTACTTATCTAAAGCCTTAGATTAAAACAACCGGCACACAATTTAACCAAAAATGTGTATAACCGATTATTGAAAATTTAATGCCAAATAGTTCCCAAGGAAAAGCAAAGTATAATCAACTTTGGGACAACCTTAAGTTTAAATTTAAAGCTTAACGTCCACCAATAACAGATTTCGAGTTGTAGCACAAGGTGACACACAAAGAAAATACTTTTTTTTTAATAATAACCTTTTATCAGATATACGCTGATCAAGAATAAAAAAGATGGCGGGCCGAATGAACAGTAAAAATTTTGACAGAAACAGACTAAGAATTTCCTGGCGTAGATCTAAAAACTTTTAAAAGTTTTCGATCGGTTCTGCCAACAAAAACAATAGAAGATCTATCTCAACATAATTTAAAAATTTTCCAAACAAAAAATTGTTTTAACTTTCATGAGATTTTAACCTGTGTTAACTATCTTCTGTTCAAGCACTATAACTACTACACCACTTTGTCTATTTATTTCTTGATTTTATTGCTTTATTTTCTGTTTACAATCAGCTTTATAATTTTTTGAATATTTTATCCAGTCTTCTGAAGCCAATTTTTTTAAACGTTTTACAACACTTAAGCTTTAATTCTATTCGTTTTGTATCGAGTAACATCATTAGAAAATTGTACGATGTCGAAATATTCTTCGAATCGAATATCATTTCGTTTACGAATGCCAGAATTAGACCCCAGATAATAGATTGTAAATAAAAAATTTTAAAAATATTTCATTGAGGTATGTCGTAAAATTAGTGTATATTGTACATATCGCATTTGTACCTTAACGTAAGTCAACTAAAAACATACAAACTTTCAGTAGAGGCAGACTCCTTTTCTGTTTAATATGAATTTGTATCACAAAATGTGTATTTTTTGGCGAAAGAGTAGAGATAATGTGATATTTCTACAGTGGGTACATGTGACCAATGTATAACGTTTACTTGCAAAAAGTGACAATTGACAAATTTTTAGTTGACTCACTTTAACTTGACAAGTACGACATGTACTCGTATATTCGATTTTATTTTCACAATTTATTTGCTTTATTACAACATACAATAATAATACAACAACGGCTGTGAAAACGGCAAATATTTAGTTCAAAGTCACGACCAGTTGAATTTTTTTTTTCTTGACAGAAACTTTAATTCGTTTAAAATTGTTATCTTATAAGTGGATAAAGTTACGACGAATCAAGTTATTTACTAGCCACTTAGATCTTGAAGAAGTTTTTGTTGTACTCGATAGGTATTTCCTAAGTATTTCTATTTCATTCCCTTTTTCCTAATAGTGTTCTTTGTCATATTTTACTCTTAAAAATTATCTTAAATTAAGAAAAAAAACTTCCAAGATTAAATTCCTAAAAATAACCCAAAAATGTTTAATTTTCTACATTTTGCGGAAAACATGTGTGCATGTGTGTCATATAAAACTCTTCTGCATTTGCATTGAAGCCATGGATAGGAAGAAACAAAGTTAATCAAGCATAACATCATTTAGTGTATTTAAACACTAAACGTTTTGATCAAACAATAGATTGAACTAAAAAGAAATTGCAATAAAATTAAATAATACTGATTTGTTTGAACATGTTTTGAAGTGTTAGAAGAGGGTGCAAATATTACAAGAATTTCAGATCGACTCTTACATCCCCTCACAAGAAGTTAATTTGAAAAGGGATAGTACAAGTAAGTTCACCCTCTTCCTTGTCATATAACATTTACTCGAAAAGACATTATGTAGCTTTTGTTACTCTACTGGTAACTAATGCTTTAAAGTCAATCAGGCAAATCGATAACAAATAAAATGAAATAAAACATTAAACAAAGACGGGTATCTAAAGTTTTAGTCATACCCAAAGTAACCCCTTAACCCTTATGTGACTGACAAAAAATGCTACACATTTGGACTTACCTTACCTTACCCGCGCACCTTCATACAAATCTCATAGAAAATAAACATTTCTGGAAAATAATTTAGGAAAATCTTAATTCAGAATTACAAAATTACTCAATAAAAAACGTAGCTGCTATAAATAATATATTTAAGACCTTTGGAGTGGATGAACTAAATTGAATTTTTGGACATATGCTGGCGTTCATAAGTCTTAGTTGTGGATACGTAATTTGCCATTAATTGTAACTATCAACTCGATAATTATAGACCACGTTCATCACATATTAAATCCAATAAAATTCCACCATTTCGTGATGTCTGGGTTATGTTAGATGCTAATTTACGTAAAGGTTCTAATACCTGGAATGTAGACTATAGTTGAGCAATTACACCGATATCGTGAAAAAAATTACGTTATAAAATGGTAAGTACTTGCGTTTCTTTAGTTGTATACTGGAAAAGAAATAGAAAGCAAACGTCAGATAAGTACAGGTGAAAGAAATGTTTTATTTTTTGTTAGTTACTACTTAGACTCAGGAGGAAATATTACAACTGATATTTTTTTTACATCGTTTGAATTGTAGAATACAATAAGTTCATCGAGTCTAACGCTTTTGGAACAGTTGGGGAAAACAAACGCATATTTTAGGCAATTATTTTTCACAATTTTCGAATTTAGCAAAAAAGCGACTCGTATATGCCAAAAAATAAAAAAAGCCATATCAATGATACCTACCATGCATTCTAAACCTTCTTTAGCAAACACTTTGACGACTAAGTCAGAATTTATAAGCTATTATAATAGAACCAAAGATGTCGGCAACATAAGTCATTGGGCGAATATACTTGCAAGCGCAATATATTTCGGTGACCGCTATTCTTGGTTCTTATCGCTGTAGATGTAGTAGCACTGGCATTATACATTACTTACATATATATAAAACACAACCATATATAAAACACAATGCACAAAGGTACCCGGGTACCTTGTCTGACAGTTAAGGGTGTTGTAAGAAAATCTATATGCTACGATTATCTTAATGTATTCATTATTCTTAAAGCGCAAGACAATTCAGTGATTGCTATTCTTGGTTCCTATCGCTGTAGATGTAGAAGCACTGGCATCATACATTACATACATACCATATATAATAAAACGCAATGCACAAAGGCACCCGGGTACCCTGTCGGACAGTTAAGGGTGTTGAAAAAAGTCGATATGCTACGCCAATTTCAGTGTATTAATTATTCTTAAAGCTACGAGTTCTCAAAACGTTTCCAGTACGAGTTTATCAACTTCTACAAAAAAATGCAGATTTACAACGCAATAAGTACTCGGGTACCTTGTCAGTCACACAAGGGTTAATATATGTATTAAAGCGTTAAGTACTGTATTTAAAACACTCGCTAAAAGTAGCGCGAGAAGAGCAGGGACAATAGAAGAGGGATTGAAAATAAATATTAGACAATTGTTGAAAGGATCAATTAAATAACAATCATTTGATAGAAATTTTTTAAATTTAACAACATTTATAAATTTTAATATCAATCGCATCATAGAGATTGCCAGGCAGATTAAAACATTCTTTGGCAATATATGGAAAAAATCATGGCCATTTCCTTTTTTTTTAATTGTTGTTATCACACCTTTTTCTTATCCAGCGTTTTTGCAAGAAAATTGAAAATGAAGAAAAAGAGAACTCTGTCATTAGAGAAAAAAAAAGTTAATTGACAGTTATTGATTAAAACTTTTGTTTTTTATAAGTATTCATGTAATTGTTATTAATGTTCACTTTTATTCTCGTTTTTTAGAACTCAATGTCATTTAAGTTAAAAAGTTTATCTAAAGAACCATAAATTTTCTAGTTTAAAATCCAATTTTATAGATTTTTAAGGAAGAGAAGATTAAATTACGGGATATACACAAAAACAAAGTAAAATTGAGCCCAGTAAACATTATTGTTGAAAAATTGAAGCGTGCATGTTAAAATTTAATTATAAAAAATTTACTGAATCTTAAACGGAAATCTTCAATAATTTTATAAAAAAACAAAGTTGTATTCTGCGTTTATCTCTTTAAACTGTCCGCTGGGAAAGGGCTTTTTAATGTTTTAAGTTTGACGACGTTAATAACTTATAAAATTTATTGTAGCCAACTTTTAGGCCATATTACCACCGTACTTTTGCTAAAATTTATGTAACGCTTTTTAACATTTTTTAAAGTTGTTTTAGGACAAGAATAAAAATGTTTTTATATAATAAAATATGGAAAAGATTCTACCATTAAGTATTTGTTTTATTTCATTTGAGAACTGAATACAATGTTACCTTTTTCATAGATAATGGTAGCTTGGAAATAAAAAAATTTTGTTAATGTTCACATGAGATAAAAAGAAATATAAAAAAGCAATAAAAAGTACATTTTTTGTATTTTTAAGAATTGTAAAAAATTAGAATATGCTTTTATTTTAATTTTGCTATTTTGCTAAATATTACAGGTTAGCATTTGGTGTACAATATAGGGATATAAGGATTTTATAGTCGTTGAAAATACTTCAGATTATTTTTCGAAAATATCTCTATTACATAACGGTTAGTTTTACAGATTTTTGTTAAGTTTAGAATTCCTGGAATAAAAGAAAACAATAATAAAGCAATGCGGACTCAATGTCTACTGAAAGTTTAAATTGCATATTTAGTTCGAAATAATTTGTTAAACAAATTAATTACTTTAATCGTCAAAATATAGTGTACAATCTTATTCTTTAAATGTTGCCCTTTATTTCAGCGTTTTAAAATACACTGAATTTAAACATTTTATACTCTGTTAAAAGTCTACTTAAAACTTTACAAGATTCTTAAAAAACAACATTAAAATTATTACAACAACTAATGCTATACAACAAAAGCGAAAGGTACTCTATTTTTTACGCGTCAAAAAAAGTCTACAAAAAGAAATCTATGCTACAAAAAACAAAGGCATAGAAATGCATGTAATCTAATGCCATTTTTCTTATAGGTGCTATCGAGTACAACAAAAATCTACTTTTGGAATTTTCGTAACACCTCCAAAACCTTGAGTTTCGGCTAGAAACCCGGTTTTTTGTTTTTAACCGATTTTAAGATTCTTGGAGGATTTTGAAAGATTAAATGGTATATACTTTACTATGAATGAATGAATTTAAACATTTCATACTTTGTTGAAAGTCTGTTTAAAACTTAATAAGATTGTTAATAACAACCACAAATTTATTACAACAACTAAAATTATACAACAAAAGCGAAAAATACTCTAAAAGGTACAAGAAGGAAACTATATTACAAAAAACAATGGCGTAGAAATACATGTAATCTAATGCTAACAATAATATGATTTTGGAATTTTCGTAACACCTCAAAAACCTTGAGTTACGGGTTATAATCCGGTTTTAGTTTTTAACTGATTTGGAGGATCTTGAAAGAAGAGGAATAGATACATATGTATATTAAATGGTGAATATTTTACTGAAATAAACCTAATGAATCTGTGTAGATATGTATACCAAGCAAATACATTTTTTGTCGAATTCATTACAAATTTTCTATTTGTAAATACATTTTTAAAAAGTATAAAATGTTTAAATTCATCGCATTTTAAAAAGCTGACTTAACGACTAACTTCTTGAGAATAAGGATGTACACTTTATTTTGACGCACTTTATTTTGACGTTGATGAATTTTTGTTTTGTACTCGTTCTTAAAAATGGCGCGGTGTATATGTTCTTTGGTGTTGTAATGTTTCTTAAGGTTTATGTATCGCTGTGTGCGGAGAAGTGCCTTCAAATACTACAGAGGATAAGATTTACAAGGAAATCTAAGGAGTACCGAGGCTCATCATTGAATTGTTTGTTGTTGTTGTTTTAAGGTGTAATTTTTCAAAAATATGTACATAACTTATACGTTTTGTTAATGTGAACTAAAATAAAAAACAAGAACAATATTAAAACAAAACGTAACAATATAAATTAAGATTTGAAGGATGATGCTTGTCATTGTGGAATCTTAAAGAAGCGAAATTAAATTTTGAGAAAAATATTTACTACATAAGAACTTACAATATTCATATGTAATACATACATATATGAAAATGCGTATGTAATTATAAATTTTTTAGTAAAATATTTTCCTTTTAGTTTTCTCAATGTCATTCCATTAAATTGAAAAAACAAAGTTTTTTCCTCTTTAATTCAGGAAGCGCAAAGTCAACTGGTTTTACTTTGTTTCTCCATCTCTTTATTGTTGTCATTATTTTGACTCTAATAAATATTTTTGCTATTGACATCACGAAGGACCTTTTAGAATGGATAACAAAAAACAGACTCTAATGTTTAGAAAATATTTAAAAATAATAACAACAACATCTTGTTTTACCTTTTTATTTCTTTGCATTGATCCCTGTTTTTCTTAATAAGTTTCGTTGCGTTGTATGTTAAAAAAGACAGATCTTAATACAATATTTTTGCTTTTTCTTCTTCTTTACTTTTCATTTTTTTCGTTGTTTTAACTGTCGTAGATGTCAAATAGATGCAGCAACAGAAATAACGACTGCAATAAGCAAAAAAGAAAAAAAGTAAAAATTGTCCGCTTTATCTGATATTTTTTCTAAGCAGGTCTCGAGATTCGGTTTGGATTGGTGTGTCACATTTTTTATATTAAATTTTGCTTTTTTCTTTTTTTCTCTGATGGATTTTGTTGTTGTTGTTGCTTCTGTCTTGTTACCAAATTCTAGTGTAAACAATTTTCTTTTAGTCTTTGCTATATATTTACAATATCGCCGTTTATCAAATTGTTGTTTAAGAAAAAAATAGTAAAAAATGTTACAAAGGAAAACAGCAGCAACTCACTTCATAGCAAAGGAAAGTGACACATCAAAATATAAATCCTTAAAAGATAACGGCAAATAAAAAACTGAAAAAAATACATATTTTTTATAGGAAACAAAAAACGAAAATGTTAAAACAGAGCAGAGGCAGCAACAACAACAATAAAACAAGAATATATAGGAAAGTAAGAAAATGTTTTAATTTTCAAGCACACATGATGTCAAATAAAATGATAGAATTGAAAAATAATTAATTAAATATCTTTCTTTTCCTTAAGGACGTACATATTTCGGCTTGCGTCCTTAAAAAATTCATGTTATGTTGATGTTGGATGTAATTTTGCCATTCGTCTAGAATTTCATAGAGCGAAAAGTGTTCGTGTTAAGCAGCTGGCGGTTTTGCTTATTCCATAAAATTTAAAATATTTTAAATGTCAAATAAATTTATTTTTAGACAAATTCTAACGTTTTTTTTACGATTTTGTGTGGAAAAATTGTTTAGAAAGATATATACACGTAACTTACAATATTAAATTTCCTTATATACAAAGTAAGTAAGTAGGCAGTAATGTTTTCATATTAAATTTCAAAAAAAATTATAAATCAAATATGAACAATCGTTGAAAGTTAATTCTTGTACCACATAAGTATGTATGAAAGTATTAAAAAGGCCATATTCTTCATTATATATGTGTAATGTATATGTATACATATACATATGCATATGTATATGTGTGTATATTCATTTTGTCCTTTATGACAAGACTAAAATTAATCAGCTTGAGTCTGATGGCAGAGAATTTTCTTGCCTAAAGTCATAAAGAATTTTGTAAGCAACAGATGTAATTCAATGGCATTTAAAATAATATCGACCTTTGAATTGATTAAAAAGTTTAGAATTTAAATAGGTTTAAAAGGTCATTCTGAACTGTTAAAATAAAGTGCAAAATACCTTCGCTAAATTTCATAGGAGAAAAAGATTCGTCTTTTTATCCTTAGCAATTCCGTTTCCATAAATTTAGTTCTATTTCGTTGATGATAAGTCCCACCTTCCAAGCAGATGATTCTAGGCGCATAAATGTTTCCCGTAGGGCTTGGTCGTTTCTGGCAATGAAATGATCCTAAAAAACCGTTTGGCACTCTTACTTTTGCTTATGTGTTTGTAAGCGTCAATGTAATTAGACGTACTAGCTTAATGGGTATGCCTAATATCTTAAGGCATATATGCAACGTGTTCTTTATTAAGCTTGTTAAACGCTTGCTTAAAATCAATTAAAAGACAGTTTAGCGCTATTTTATATTCGCTGCATTTTTCGTATATTTGGCAGTGTAAAGCATTGGTCGGTTGTTAACACCTCATGCACCAAACTTTGTTAAAGCAGCTGTATTTTTTTAAACTTTGTTTCCAACTAGATTGGAGTAAAGTAAGAAAAAAAAAAAAAAAAAATTCAATTCCCACTCGAAGCGTAGTTTTCAGAACAATTTGTACACATACAACATGTCAATGTCAATGTCAATCTTTTTTATTAGAAGATAATAGATTTATTTATATTTTTTATTATATTGATCAATATATATTATATTAATCAAACTCAAGAATTTGTTGCGTTTCTTTTGATGTTAAGCACTTTTATCGTTTCAAATTGGCAAAATGTCCAAAAAAGTAAGTAAAGGACTGGAAAAGAATGCAAAAGTAACCAATTTTACAATAAAAAATATCAAAGGAAATAACCCGTTTAAGCACCATGTTGTATATATATATATAACATATACATTCTAGTTCCAAAATATCGTCTGACTAGAACGTTCAAATTCTTTTTTTTATATTTCACTTGTTTATAAACTAACTATTATAACTGAAAAAATATATTCCTGAATTATTTTGAGTTTTTCTAAAAAAGATAGGCACTTATTTTTTTCATAAAATAAATTAAAAAAAAAATCATTTGACTTGACCGAACGAAAATTATAGTAACAAACACAAAATTTTTTTTGCGTCATTTTAAATTACTTCGCTTAAAAATAAAATATTTGTAGATATGAGTAATGTGCTCTTAAATGGTGATGTTGTATATAAACAACAAATGCATGAAAGGGTTAATTGTCCCGTTCCGAAGCCACACTATACAGAATATCCAAAAAAAATTTTATAACATGAATTCAGAAGAGAAATACTCCTATAATTTACGCATTTGATTTTATCACCCCTTTTATGTCCCGCATTTTATCAGTTCAGCATTGCTCTTATGGTTTTTAAGCCCGCTTATTGCATTCCCGATGTTCTGGTAAGTGGGGGATTTCATTATATTTTCAGCCGTGTACGCTTCACAGTTGAGCGGTATATATGTAGGTGGTATAAGTAGTTCAACACATCGCTCAAGTGAACTTTCCATACATTCAATACACCATCTATATCACTCATCATACTAAAATGCTTGTCGCTGCAGACATTAGCCTTGGCCTTAAAGTTTTTAACGTGTTTTCCGATTCTTCGATAAATGTCTATTATTCTATTTGTCTCAAAGTCTTTCTCAATTACTTTCACTTCTAGTTTTGGGTACTCTTTTTTTGTGTTTATTATTCTTTTGATATTTTTCCTTTCTCATGTAGATCCTTCTTGCTCATGTAGATCTTACGCGCCATAGTTAACTTCTCGTTAGCTGCTCTGCAACTATTATTATACCATTCATTTCTTGTATTAGGTTACTGACCTAATATTGTAGCTGCTTTTCCATCTATTAGTTGTTTAAGTAAGTTTCATGCTTCTTTTATAATATCATTGTAATTATTGTTAGTATTGTTGTCATTCATTAATTCCATTATTCTCTCCCTGATCGTTTGCTGATATTGCCGATGTTTTCTCTCAGTTGATATTAAGTGCTCAACATTTCAACGCTTTATTATTCCTTCATCTCTCATTCTTCTCCGTTTAGGGTTAGCAGCATCACTACAAGTAGGCGTTATTTGGGAGATTAGGAGTGATAGGTGAGAAGCTTAATATCTTTCGATTGTTCATCATATTGCACTCCGCTTTCATTTAAGATTTACATTTCAATGTAACAAACATAAAAACATATGATGTTTTCTTTTTTGGAAAATAATGTTGCACTTTATTGCCCCGTCTCTTCTTGTGTTCCTTTTTAAAAAAATTTAGTACAAAGAATGGATGATGTATTTATCTCTAAGAATGTTGCATTTCAAAATCTTTGGTATTTCTTAATTTTTGACAACATTTTATGGCAATGCAACATTTTTTGTCGGAAAAAACAAAACGCTATTATATATTTTAATTAAACTTTTTTACCAAAACAATATACATTAAAATGCACCTTTCCAACGGTTCGACAAAATAAAGTGGATGATAGCCGCAGAAATATGAAAGAATGTTATAACAATTAGTACTGACATCACAAAGTCATTTAGGTATACGTGAAATCAAGTATTTTATATTATGTATGTATAGCAATCTCTCTCTATTCAGCCTTCATTACTCTCTCTTCAGCTTCATTACTCTATTCAGCCTTCATTACTCTCCAAAATGTTTGAATACTAGTTCGAGACCACTTGAATGTTTCATCCTGTATCGTTAACAGGCATTCTATTAGGTTAAATTTGTGGCTCTCTGAGCCGGTCTTTCCAGTGCTTCGATATAATTTTCTTGAAAATAATTCTTTCCGACCTTGCTCGTATGTTGCTTGCGGTCATTATATTGTTGGCTAATAAAGTAATACCTCAAGCCCATTACCATAGCACTGCTGTTAACACAGTACTTGCCAGACATTTTTTGAGTCGATTCTGGCTGTTCGACCCAATGCCGAAAAAGGAAAGCATCCTAATACCATGCGACTTCTTCCATCATGTTTCCCTGTATGTGCAAGGTGGTAAGATTAAAGTATTTATGAAGGCTTAAACGATACTCATTTAAAACGCACATTTTAGTTCATATAGCGACTCATCCGACCAAATCACTCGATTCCAATATAATTCTGGTATAGTTACATACACTTGGAAAAGGTCAAAGACTTTCTTAAATGTTATTTGCATCTCAAATAAGGGTTTTTTTTGTGTAAAATTTGTTTCTGGCTAAACTTTCTACGTATAACACGCGCTGATATACTTAAAATTAATACTTCTTTAATACTTCTTGAAGAACAAAATAGTTATTTTATTCGCTAGAATTATTAAACTTCATTAGATTTTGAAATCTTGAAGGGGTCAAAGACTTTTCTAGCTCTTGATATGGCCATTCTCTACTTTTTCCGCAATTCCTTGTATTACAGATTCCTAATAGTTTTCAATAACGGCTTCCTTATGAGGTCCTGTAGAGATGTCTGAGGAAGTGTTAATTTTTGGTATTTAAGAGTGCTTTTAATATAAAAAAGTTAAATTATTTTTGTTTTTACATACATATTTCTGCAATTATTTATAATTTTTTATCAACTATTTGAACAAACATAGGAGAAAAAGTATGTTCGGAAAAAATACACTTTATTTAGTCTAACGCAGCAATAGGCACACTGAATTATTTTGGTCACGGAACAATAAAAAAACGTTGAAATTAATTTTTTTGCGGAATAAACAGAACACCCACAGTAACAACAGTGTGATAAATAAATACTTTTTATTAGTTTTGAAACTTCAATTTAGTATGGCATCTGTGTGTCTTGTATTTTTGCACTTTATTTTTACAAATCGCCCACAATGCTTTGTACGTGTTATTAAAATTCCTTTAAATATGAAATTTACCAAGTTTTATACAACTTTTTTGTAATGAGAAGTCCTTTAGGTAGTTGTTTCCACGCCAAATATAGTATTCAATCTTGCAATATATTTCCTTACATTTCCTACAAAAGGACTTTTGTGTCTTTAAAAAATAAATAAATAAATAAATCCCATCATAACAGCATTTTTATAAAACACTTTCATTATCATGTAAATTTTTAGATGGTAATCATATATTCTAATCAATTGTCATATTACGTTGAGAAGAGAGGTGGATGTGTGCTAGTTTTTTTCCTAAAATTAATTATAATATTTTTCGAATGATAATATTTTATGTAAATAACCATTAATATTTAATTTCTAAAGAGAGAAAACATACTTATACATTTGTATGTACATATATGTATAATGGATTGTGTGCGTGTGTGGTTTACGCCTTCTAAAATAAATAAAAGCGAAAAAAAAGTAGGAAAATATCAACATAAATTTAAATAATTTAACAAAGAAAAACAAAAAGTTGAAATTAATTTAAAGAATAAAAAAAACACGGAGGATCGAAGTTGCACCTAATTAACTTACATTTTGTCTTTTGTTTTTTGATTTTAAAGTCACTTAAAATCTATAAGGGTACTTCAAAATTTTTTGTCTACAAAAATTAATATATCAAGACATATGCAAGTAAATTTTTGTTTGAGGATTCATTTTATCAATTGAAAAGACGACTTTATTTTTTACTTATTACAGCCTTCTTGGATTTTAGATTGTGATATACATACAAATAGTAAAAATATTAATTGAATACCTCCAAATCAATAAACTTCATAATACAAAAAATTTATAGAAATTATATGTATTTTTGTCATTTAATAGTGTCAATGCTTACGACAAGAGAAAGTTGATTTGAATATACAGTAATTTCTGCTTGAGTTGCCTATATTGCACAGCTTTTGGTGCAATTAACAGAGTAAATAGTTGGAAGAATAATCTTTTAATAGCTTCACTGCAATTAAAATAACTCAGGTTAATTTTTCATCGGGACCTATCAAACGGGTGCACCTTTCCCTTGAATTTTTCTCAATGTTTTATTATTTTTAATTCTGCCAACGATGAAGCCAGCCAGAATTAAGGTTAAAATCTACTTTATATTTGATAGAAAACTTTTTTGCTTTTTCGAATATCATATAACATCAAATTACAGCACCAGATTACCACGTTGGGTTAAGCCACCACAACACAGTTAGCTCCACTTTAACGCATGAGCCGGTTTTATTCCTTTTGCAAGTTATCTTGCTGATATTTGAAATTTTCGTAATTGATCCACTATATTTTAAAGTTCAAAGTTGATGCACTAAGTTTTAAAGTTGTAGCTTTGGAGCACTAATATTTTACTGACAATTACTGTCTGCCATATTTCTTAAATTAAACTTGTGTATTTTCTTCCAAGTTATACTACGGTATGTTCGCATGACAGCGTTTTTTCCTCATTCACTCTCTGATTCATATAACAATCCCCGAATATGAGTTTAATTTCCACACAAAATTTGGGAGAGAATTGCTCAAATTGTAAGTAATTCGATTTCTATTACCCTGTCTATTACTTCAAAATCAGCGTCTCTAATTTTAATAAAACTTAGATCATATGAGTTTGGCATACTTTTTATGTAGCTCTTAATCAAAAAATTTTTAATTGCAGATTTAGCACTGCAAATTTATTAAATTGACTTCCCTAAAGTATGCTGGCACTAAAAATAAACAATAAATAACATAAACAAGAAAATAAACAAAGAAAACAATAGCCGATCGTATCATTGATTCCATTTGCCACAACCTAGAAAAAATTTCGTGCGAACGTGATAATACAAATCAAAAATACCAATAGAGACAGAAGTAATCCGAAGTCTCTTGCGAACATAGCATTAACATTGCTTTTTCACTTGAAACGTATAATTAAAAAAAAATCCAGACATATGGTATTAAAAGTTACCGTATGATTAAACGATATTCACATTACATATTTTAGCAAAAACTGCCTATTAATCGAATATTTTTGTATACGTTTAAAAAAATGTAGTTTATGTTGTGACTAAAGAGGCATGGCAATTAAAAAAAGATTTTTCTGTATATTTTATTGGAAAAAATTCATTGCTTTTTTCTAGATCATTTAAGCGGTACTTAATTATGCGAAAACTAGGGTAATATAGTTTTGGGACAATATAGTTTGTTTTCAATAGAAAAGTTATTCAATTTTGCATTTGAGTCATTTAATTATAAGACAACAATAGGTTATTCTTAGGCATTTATAATATAAATGAACAGATTAACTCATGCTTTCTATTTTTAACTCAAGAATATACTTTTATCTGTGATTACTCTAAATGAATTATTGTTTCAAAATAATTTTTTTTAACAGCCTATCGTTACTCCTTAAAACTGCTTTCTCTACCCTCCCGTGAATTTAGCACACCATAAATAATATTTTACGCATTTCTCTCTTAAAAGTTAAGGCAAACAATTCTAATTTGCTTATACAACAACAATAAACAAATCAAGTATGTAAATTATTTATTTATTTTTTTTTCTTAAAATATTTACCCTCTACAAAATTTTGCTTTTGTTGAAATTTTAATTTTCTTGTATAAAATAAGCGGATACATATACACTGGCAAGCAAAAATGTATGAATGCTGACAAAATCGTTATTTTCAACTCCATAAAATCCTTAAGAAATTAATAATCCTTATGAAAATAGGTTACTTATTTAGTACGTAACATAATAAAGCAAAAATAATAAATAAAAATATTAGGTACTCCATGATATAAAATAAAACATGAAATAAATAGCCACACTGTTGCATGCCGTTATTTTCTCTTTTTTCTTGTCATTCTCCATGCATGTAAGAACAATTTACGAAAAATTGCAGACGTCAAAATTTAAATTCTGTTATTTCTAAAATTACAAAGTAAAAAATGTAGAAAATTAGCACTGAGTTTGAAAATCAAATAGTAAATTTGGCGCAAAATGGAAAATCATACAGAGAAATAGCTAAATCCTTGAATATTGCCCATAGCACTGTCCAAAGTGTTCAAAAAAGACGAAGTTTAGCGTCCAAATCTACGGCAAATAGTCGACCAAGGATACTTACAGACCTTGACGCACTCCATATTGAACAATATATGAGGTATAATGAAACTTAAACGCCAAAACTAGCTGCTAGAGCTATTAACAAAAATGTAAGTGATTGGACTGCTCTACGTAATATCGGCTTATTTGCAGCCGTTAAACAAAAAACCGGAGCAGTCAAGTAAAAATGTCAAGGCGTCTACAGTCTTGTAAGGAATATGGGAAATGGACAGTTGAATATTGGAAAGACATAATTTGGGCAAATGAAACAAAAATCAATCGATTTCAGTCATATGGTAAAGAATATTACTGGCACCGTTCACATAAACATCTCCAGCGACATCAAGTAAAGCAAACCGTAAAACATGGAGATGGAAGTTTAATGGTTTGGTTGCCTTACTTGGTGGAACGTGGGCCCATTGGTAAAAATAGAAGGTGTTATGAAGAAAGAAGACTACCTTAATATACTGCAGAACAACTTAACTGAATTCAGTGTCTAGCCGGAAGAAGAGATTTCATTTCAACAAGAAGTTGATCCGAAACATACCTACAAAATTGTTAAAAATTGGTTGTCGAATCAGAAATTTCATTTGATTAAGTGGCATTCGCAAAGTCCAGATCTTAAACCAATTGAAAATTTATGGGCTCTTTTGAAGAGAAGACTGGCAGTATATGAAAGCGCCCAAAAAACATCGGAAAACTTTGACTAAGGGTCCAAGCCGAATGGAAAAACATTCCAGATGAAACAATTCACAATTTGGTACAAAGTATGCCAAATTGTATTAAAAGTGTTAAAAAAACAAAGGATTGTGGACAAAATATTAGGAGAAGCCTTATTTAATAAAATTTTCGCACACGTGCAAAAGTGATATAATATAATTAATTTCTGTTCTTTTTTTATTTAATAATATAAAAATAAAATAAAAATGACTAAATTGTGTATATTTGGTAATTATGTGTCACCCTGCCAATACCGTACTTATTTGTGTATTCGGCAGCACTGCCACATCGACCATCTTTACGTTACATTTGAATTAACGGATATGAAAATAGAAGATATGAGACATTTCCAGAACCTTCCAAGCTGTAGGCAATAAGGTATATAAAGAAGCTGTTTTACTTACACGTCAGCTGTTATCGTTTGGCTGTCAGTAAATAAAGTTGTGTTAAAGCGAAAATAAAAGTGTTGTATAAACGAATATTAAGTGTTGTATTAAGAAAAACTATATAAAAGTTATAGTGGAATAAACACAAACTGTAAAACAATAAAATAAAGTGGTCTTTATTTTATTTTAACGAAATTTAAACGAACTCAAACGTTTTAAAAAGGTTAAAACCTAACAGTATATTTTAATACTTTTCTATATAAAAACTTTATTTAATTAATAAATAAATAACTGTGAAATTTGCATACACTTGCCTTTTGCAATGACTTTGGCAGATCTTTAAGTGTTGAGTTTACTAACATTCATACACTTTTGCTCGCCAGTGTAAGCATATACATGCATACATACATGTGTACATAGATAATAATTAAATTGAGATTTTTTTGATTAGCAACTAATGTTAAAATTAATGTAGAAGTTGCGGAGGTTTTTTTTTATAGGAAATTTTCATGTCTAAAAATGTTTTTAAATTAGTCAGTGATGCATTTATTAAGCAAATAGTAAGTTTTTTATTATTTTTTTTTAAATTATATCTATAGAACAATTATTTATTTGTTTAATATTTACTCTTTTACCAATTAATTATATTGGAAATGCACTATAACCTTTTAATATTTGTATTGAAAAACACAAAACCATTACTTTTAAATTAAAAAAAAAATAAATTAAAGTGAGTTTAATTAAATGTTTATTTATTGTATTAAACATGTTATAAATAAATTTAATTTTAACAACGAAATCAATGGGTAAACAAATTTTATTCTGTTTAATTTGTTCTTATATTTACGATAATTAATTAATTTCCATTATATCGCCAGAGTTTATTTTACAAGGTTTTTGTAAAAAAAAACAATAATTAATAACATTTCGAAATATTGTTGTTAGTAATTAAATTATCAGGACATAAGCCTCTAATTAAGTCTAATACATAAATATGTTGTATAGATTAAGGCGTTTATATAACAGTTTTCTTTTTATAGCCTACTATTCTCTAACTAATAAAGGGTCTGCCAAATTTTTTTTTTTTTTTTTTTAAAATGCTATAAAAAGAAACTACTGAATATTTTCTCAAATTTCTTTTTTTATTTGAATTAACAATCCTTCCGGTTAATAATGGATATGCCATGCAATAGCCTACACGATCGGTCCAATTTTTAAGCACATTATCGATTGTGTGTATTGCTGTATTTCACCAATGGCTTCACGAATATTGTCCTTTAAAGCGTCAATTGTCTCTGGCTTGTTGGCGTAACACTTATCTTTGACGGCACAAATAATAGTCCAACGGTGTCAAATCGCAGCGCCGAGGTGGCCAAACGACATCAGCTCTGCTGCTGATAATGAGATCTTCAAAAACAGGGCGCAAAACATTGAGTGTAGCTTCGGCTGTGTGATTCGTTCAACATGGCTCGATAACGATCGCCATTGACTGTAACGGCCACTCCTTGCTCATTTTCGAAGAAAAATGGCCCAATTATGCCTTTGGACCAAAATCCGCACCAAACAGTGTCTCGTCTTGGGTGCATCGGCTTTTTAATGTATGTGTGCGGGTTTTCTGTGCCCCAAATGTGACAATTTTGCTTGTTTACATACCCGCCAAGATCAAAATGGGCTTCATCTGAAAAGATGATTTTTGATTCTGCAACATTACCATGATTTTCAAGGTAATATCGCAATATTTCCCAGCGTTGTTCAAGCGTATACACAACCATATTCGATCAGCGGAAGGATAAAACTAATTAACCGTCAAATCAGACATGAGCTAAGTGTTACCATTCACGAAATAAGCACTAGTTGAAAAAAACCGTTAGATGGCTGACCCTTTATTATAATTTGAATTGTAATAACAACAACACTAGTAATTAAAACATAAAATTTAATTGATGAATTAACTTCTAAATTAGATTAAATTAAATCGTATTATATTTTTAATCGAAATGTAATAGAATACTGATAAAAATAATTCTAAAACTGTGATAGATAAGCGTCGAATATCATATTTTAAAGTTTTTTACACAACGAAATCCCTTTTTTAAGTGGAATGTAACCAAATTTATATTTAGATAAATTTGGCAAACTTTGAAAATATTTGTCATTGTTTTTTATATAAAATAAATTATTATATAAATTATTAAATTTACAATACATACAATACAAAGGAGTCCTCCTTTTGTTATGTATTACTGCTTTATTTGCTATTAAAGCTTTATTATTTTCACAAAATTACTTAGTGTAAATAACCTTTATTTGCTATTAAAAATATGAAATAAATTAAACGTTTTTGGTCCTTCAGGAAATCTTTTATAATCCTTTGAGTCCAAAATACGTACATATATATTTTAGCTGAAAAGTAAAAACAGAGAGTAAAAATTCATAATTAATATAAATCATACACATATACTTACATATTGTACAATATACTGAGGCGTACGCTACATATCCACTAATAAATTATTAATAATAATATGGCATTGGTATAGGCGACCTTGACTAAATAATTGCAATAATTGTTGCAATTGTTAAACGCATTCATATAATTAATAAATTTGTTTAGTTATAATTATTAATATTACATATATGTTGCTATATATATATGCATTAAATATCAAATGTTATTATTATACTTTTGTTTTTTTGTTGTTTTTGGTATATGGTTTGAAGTAAAGAAAAACAAATTATATTGTTTATTTTTTGAATAAAAAAGGTTGTGTAATTATTAAACTAATTACATATAATTTATTTATTTATCGTTGCAGTTTTGAAAAAAGAAAAAACATATACTATGACATTTTATTTATTTTATATAATGGTTTATTAATAATTTTTTATATTAGATATTGAATTTGTTTAATTAAAAAAAATCGTTTTGTAAACCTTACAGCTGAGCTTACAGAACTTTAAGTTAAATTTTAAATCAATTAGATTATAAGAAATTGTTGTTGTATCAAATATTTTTATAAAAATTTAACAGTTATTTTTATTCTATTGTCTCAAAGTAATTTGTTATATGTATGTTTTATAATAAATCGGGTATTTTTTAGCCGCATGAGAACTATTGATATCGATGACTTAGTTGACACTTCTGTTCAGTAAAATCTAGCAAATCGCCATGAATCGTTTACGGCCAGAACAACGATACCAAGTTATGGTAACCTACTTCGAAAAAAGAAAAATTAATCTGTTCGCGGAGCTCATAGAGCATGAAGCTCATTTCTGGTTAAATGGCTACATCAGTAAGCAAAATTGCCGTATTTGAAGCGACGACAATCCTCAACCGTTAAAGAATTACCATTGTATCCATTAAAATTGACTTTTTGCTTTGATTTACTGGCTGGCGGCATCATCGGTTCTTATTTTTTTAAACATAAGCAAAGAGCTGCCGTTACTGTGAATTGCGAGCGCTATCGAGCCATGTTGATTGAATTTTTGTCTCCAAAAAAAAGCTAAGCACCAACGACATTTGGTTCCAACAAGACGGCGCAACTTGCTTAACAACCAGTTTATTGCAAAATCAATTTGGTTACAACTTTCTTTACAGAAGTGGTGCTGTTTACAGTTCCCCTTTGATTACTTTTTATGGGGCTATGTTCAGTCATTGGCTTATGCCAACAAACCAGCAATTCTATATTCAAGTCATGAAATTATTCACCAAATAATATTCAAAAAATTCATTCCAGCAATATTTCTGTGTTGTATTATCATTTTAAGTTCTTAAGCTCTTAAAAAACACCCTATACAACTTGAGCATAAATTACTTAATGTGTGTTTTTTTAAGATAAAGAAGTTTTGGAGGAAAAAAATTTTTTTTTTTTTAGATACATATGACAGTCAATGTTATATAAAATAGACGTTATGAATCACTTTATTAAACAAGTGTACACTGTTTTAGATCAGAGCAACTAAAAGATACATTTAAAGCTATTTGGAGCACAATTTTAAATAAGCACTTCGTTTTTTAAGACTAATTATAGTTTTCACGATTTTTTTTATAAAATAACTTTTTACAATTTTTAACTGTTCATAGGTTATAAACTGAAAGTTTTCATGATTTAACACTTATATATGGAAAAATTAAAAAAGGGTCATAACTCATAGGGGGAACTAACTTGGACACAAACAAAAACGCCAACAATTAAACACATATATTATTACCAATTATTACAATGAATTTTCAGGCACCTCATAAAATTTAATGTATTTATTTAATTATTTAATGGATATTTTTCTAAATTATATTTATGATGATTTAAAATGATTATTTTTAGAAAATTGATTTATTGAAAAAAATTCAACAGAAATATTACCAATGATACATATCCGCATGTAAACTAAAAATTTAATTTCGCTCCATTTTCAATTTAACCTTCTAATCTATATTTGCTGTAACTGACATTCAAAATACGGTTTTAATGTATTTATCTTTGGCTTAATCTTTTTTCTATTTTACTTTTTGTTTGCTGCCGTAAAGTATTAATCAAATTTCATCTTAAAATGATGATGACAAATAATAAGGTGCAGTAGTTCATATCTTGAAAACCACAAATACAGAGAAACAAACAAAATTAGCAGACAGTAGCTTAAATCAAATACTCTTTCAATCTTAAATTCTATTTTCTTGTTTTTGTGGCTAAAAAAAAACAATAAAACAGTGACTCATTTTAGCCATAAAAATATATAACTACTCTATGAAGAAAATAAAAAATTATTCATTTTTTATGAATTTCTGTTTGAATTTAAGAAGATGCGGTTGCTTGTTTTGTTTGGTTATTACGCTTTTTGTGTTTGTGATATGTTTTTACATGTTTACTTGATATTATTTATATGATCAAAATTTCCGTTGACCCATATACAATTTTACAATACAAGCTTTACTTTTTCATTTCGAAATGTTGCTATAAATCAAATAAGTGAACAACCGCTTGAAAAAGTTTGTTATTTTCAGCAAACGTTAAAAGAAAACATTAAAATTTAAATTTGAAAACTAACATTTGAAATTAGTTTTTAAAATTGTTGACCAATGTACACTATACGAAATAAATATAATCTACAACAGTTTTTTTTTTAACAAATTAAAACCTATTTAGAGAAGAACTCAATGTAGATATTAAACTAATGTATTGAATAACTTTTTCTTATTACAAATAAAAAACTATTTTTTTTCGAAGGAAATAAATATAGCTTACAAACTAATATTATTATCAATATTTTTTTCAGCGTGCTTAAAACCTAATATTATTCTACCACTGTAGGATGTAATCATTAAAACGCCTTGGCATAGATTAGACTAGATTTCGAAGCTTTCAAGGCGGTATCATTGTATTTTTCGATAACACACGTTCTCAAATTATGGAGTCTCAAACTCGGGGCCGCTGGCATAAACACGCTGTGACAGAATAGCCAAAACATTCTCCAAGAGTTTAAAATCAGTACTAATAACCAACCATTCCATAAATTACCTTGAGATTATGGACTGCTGTGTTATCCTGTTGGAAAATAATGCAATTATCACGAAAGTTTTTACTGCAGTCAATCATTTACCGCCTGTCTTTACAAAAGACACATTCACACGACTTTAGACATCTCCCACTGATATATTTATTTAACCAAAAATTCTCTTGTTACTCCTCATTAGTTCCTTAAACTTAGCGTGTCATTTCAGAAGAATAGTCGTAAAGATTGGATTTTAGATTTAGTTACAACTATAGTAAATGGTTAAAAAAAAAATAATAATAATTTTTTTGTTATTTTTAAAAGTTTGACGAGCCTACTTTCCTTATTCCTTCAATATTTTAAATAAGGCTTTGACATAAAAATTTGCTATTTACGATTCAAAAGATTTTTGGCATTGTTTTATTCATTTTATAATTTTAAATTTTTTTATCAGAAAAAACCGTTTTCTATTTGAATATTCAGTATTTTGGGGTGAAAATGTTTCTGCTTTTAAATTTGTGCAATATAAACTTAAATAATAGAGAGAAGAAACAAAAAGAAGGATCAAAAATAATTTCAATATCAACAAATGACTAAAAAAAATTAAAAGGAATAAGTGCTTAAAACATGCAACACCGCAACATGTGAGCGGACTTGAAATTGTTATCACCATGGCAAATACCCCCAGTATTGGCACGAAAAACATTGTTTTTAAAACGTTGCAGCATTCGTGCGTTTGTTCATGTGTACGTGGGTCTGTTTGTTTGGGGTATTAAGCATCCATAAACTGTCTATTTGTTATGGATTTTTGTTTTTTATTTTATGATTGCATTATTCTGTTTTGTTTTTTTGTTTCCGCAGGCTTTTTATCTCGCTATGAGTTGTATGGAATAGAATTTATATATGTGTGTGCATGCGTGTTTTTTTTTTTTTTTTTTTTTTTTTTTTAGCTATACGAGCTACGGCTAGGGAATCTTCAAAAGATATTGGTAGTCCGGACTAACCAATATGCACGATTCGCGACAAGACTTACTATCTGGCTTGTCATGCGCCTACGTACTAAACCCCATCCACGTTCGTAATCCTTCCATCCATTTCCTCCCCCGGGACCACTATCAAGTATTACTTCAGGGGAGTGGTGATTCAGCGAATGCTGCTTCCCCTTTCCGCAGATCTTGCCATCTCGGCCAATCTCTGACGCACCAAAATTTCCTTTGCGAAAACGCACACCAAGTCCCAATTCCTGGCTGAGGTCAGCATTAGTCCAACGATGTTGTTCGGCACAATCCGGGATCGAATCGCCGTTTCCAAGGAACGCCTTTGATCTTCATACCGCGGGCAGTCAAAGAAAACATGACCCGCGGTTTCGGTCACATTCGGACAATCCGGGCACACATCATCGTCGTCGTGCCCATATTTAAAAAGGTAGGCCCTAAAGCATCCATGACCGCTCAACAACTGAGTCAGGTAATAATTTACCTGCCCGTGACTCCTTCCTACCCAATCAGCTACGCTCGGTATGAGCGTGTGGGTCCATCTTCCCCTCAAGGAGTTATACCAATCACGTTGCCACCTTTCCATAGCACCTTCCTCCAGTCGGCCCACGTTTACCGACCCTGATCTTTTCGCAGCATGCTTCCTTCCCTCAACATCCGACACCAGCTGCAGTGGCATCAGTCCCGCAATAACAAAAGCCGCGTCAGTGGATACCGTGCGGAAGGCAGAGGCGACCCTGAGCCCACATCTTCTATAGGCTGCATCAATACCCATCCTATATGTTCTCCTAAGCATGGCCTCAGCCCATATGGGTGCCGCGTATAGGGCAATCGATCTTACCACACTAGTAAGCAACAGCCTCCTCTCCTGTCTAGGGCCGCCTATGTTTGGCATTATCCGTGCAAGTGCACAAGCTGTGAGTGCACATTTCCCACCGACATATTTCAGGTGCTCCCTAAATGTGAGTCTGTTGTCGATCATGATCCCCAAGTATCTGATCGCTTGTCTAGAGGCTATCCGCTGGTCACCAACCGTTATAGTTATAAACTCCATTTTCTTTCTACTGCTTACCAGTAGAACCTCAGTTTTGTGATCCGCAAGTTTGAGACCTGCGCTCACAATCCAGCCTCTGACCACAGCAACTGCAACATTGCAAGCTCTTTCCAGTTTGTCGAGATGTTTTCCCCTTATCACCAAGGCAATATCATCTGCGAAGCCAATGATTTGCGCTCCCCTTGGGAGTTCGAGCCTTAGCACACCATCATACATAATATTCCAGAGTATAGGGCCTAAAACTGAGCCCTGCGGTACTCCAGCCGATACTACATATGATTTCCTGCCATCAGACGTGTCGTACAAGAGGACTCTGTCCCTGAGGTAATCGGCAATCAGCTCGATCAGGTATTTCGGCACGTTCTTCTCATCGAGTGCAGCCAACGTGGCATCCCAGTCCGCAGAGTTAAACGCGTTCTTAACATCCAAGGTGATGATAACACAGTATTCCTTATCACCTTCAAGCCAGCGGTCTCCACTGATGGCATCTTTCGCCATGTTCACAACTCTCTCTATGGCATCAACTGTAGAGCGTGCCTTCCGGAAGCCAAATTGGCGTTCCGATAAACCCGATCCATTCAAGGCCGTCTCCAATCTCCTGTAGATTATCTTCTCCAGCAATTTGCCGGCTGTGTCAATCATACAGAGTGGGCGATATCCGGATGCATCCTGTCTGCCATTGCCCTTCGGGATGAGCACCAGCCTTTGCCTTTTCCAGATCCTAGGGAATGTCCTCTCCTTGATACAAGCATCAAACACTTTCCTAAACATTTCCGCCTTGCTCTCAATAGCCGTCCTTAATGCAATATTCGGGATTCCATCAACTCCTGGTGCCTTTTTCAACCTAATATCCTTACACACTGCCTCAAATTCCTGGCTGCTAACCCCCGGAATTCCAAGGTGGGGTGGTCCCTCTCGTACAGAGTAGGTTATTTCGGCCCTACGCGGGAAAAGTCCTTCGACAATTGATTCCAGTCTGGACGCAGATGTCGTAGGTGGTGGTCGAAAACTATTCAGTTTCCTCATCACAACTTTATATCCCGTACCCCAAGGGTCGTTCTCTACTTCGTAACACATCTCCCTATAGCATCTTCTCTTGCTTTGCGCAATGGCCCTTTTCAAGCAGGATCTTAACGTTCTGTAGTCCTCTTGAAGTTCTGTAAAGTTGTCACGACCTCTCGCCCTCTGGCATACCCGCCGTGCATGGTTACACCTACGCCTTATCTCAGCTATTCCCGCATTCCACCAGTATACATTCCTTCTGCCAGGTCTATGGAAATTTCTTACCATGGATGCATCGCAAGCGTCCGTGACCCGCCGCATCAGTTCAACTGCCATATCGTTCGCGCCTCCAGTCAACTGGCTGTCCTCCATCGCAAAAACAAAAACAAAGGCCTCCTTATCAAAGGTGGAATCCCTCCATCGGGGACCGGGAGGGACCACAGGTAAAGTTGGGCCGGTGGAACGTTCGCGTATCTCAAAGATAATAGCGTGGTGGTCGCTGTGTGTGTATATGTCAGATACGTTCCAGTCAGTCGAGATTGCCAGGGCATCGCTGACGAATGCCAGGTCTATCCTGGAGCTTCTTCCGTTCCTCGAGAATGTATCCCTTTGACCGCAGTTCATCAACACCACATCCAGTGCTGCAAATGCCTGCAGTAAACACTCTCCCCTCGGGTTCGTGTAGACTGAACCCCATTCAACTGGCCATGCATTAAAATCCCCAGCGATAACCACAGGCCGTAGATCCTTGGCCCTGTTGACAAGGTCATCCAGTCTGATGCCATACTCCTCGATTGACAAGCCCGGGGGAAAGTAGCAGCTAAAGAAGTGCACTCCACCAACAGTACCACCAACAAAACACTCCCTACTACTATCAACATTCTCCAAGGGGAAGTTACCACAAGACCATATCGAAGCCTTGTTGCACCCACTGTTAGCCCAGCGGGGATTCTCTGGTACTCTATAATGTTCACTCAACAATGCCAGGTCTATCCTCTGGTCTCTCACAGTTTGCCCCAGGATATCCTGCGCGGCTTCGCAGTGGTTCAGATTCAGCTGAAGGATTCTCATTTCCGCTGACTTAGTAGCTTCCGGCGGGCCGACAGATAGTTGGGGCATTTAGGCCCCCCCGTGATGTGTTTGGCATCAGTATTCGGACGGCCCCTACAGAGTAGACATAGTGGGTCACCCTGGCAGGTTCTAGCGAAGTGATCCTGTCCGCCGCACTTGTAGCAACTTCCGGACCAGTCTTTCTCACCTCGGCACTCTCTGGCCACATGCCCAAAGTCAAGACACCTGAAGCATCTTTTTGGAACTACCTTTCTACGTAGACGGCAAACTGTCCACCCAACACGCAGTTTGCCTACCTCCTCTGCCCTATAAGCCTGTCTCACTGGAATTGAAATAATAGCCGTTCGCGTACCTCCAGGAACACTTCTTATAGTCTTGAGCGCAGAAGCCTCCAATTCGCCTATTTGCTCCTTCCATGCATTTATTATCTCGTCTTCCGTAGTTATTTCATCTAGGTACCTTAGCTCGAAGGTTACCTCCCGAGTAAGTGTCCTAATCTCAACATCCTCCGATAGCACATTCTTCAATTTAGACCGATGCAACTCGGCCGTCATCTCGGAAGACCTTTTAAATTCGAGGAGAATTTCTCCCCTCTGTGTCTTCTTAACCAGGTGAACATCATCGCCAACTGTTTTAAGCTCAGGGGCGCCTCTCACTTTTCTAAGCAAATCCGCGTAGGATTGCTTTTCCGTGGGCTTAATTATTACCACATCTGGTCTGTGTTTCCTGCGCTTTTTTGTCTGGATAATCCACTCGTTAGGCCTCTGATTGCCCCCATCTTCACTGGACTGCCCATCCACAATGCGGTTCGGTTCATCCACCCTGGTGGCATCAGTAGTCTTAGCAGGTATCTTATTCAGGTCTTTCGATGTCCCATTAGTTTTCTTCTCCGAGCGACCAGGCTTAGTCTTTTTAGGCGGAGTTCTCCTGCCACTCTCAGTCTCCTCCCTTGTTCTTTTCGACGTGGTTGTTAATGATTCCATTTGAATCGTCTGCGTACATCTGTCATTAGTTCTGACCTTATTCGCCGTTGATTGGGATTTACTCCTAGCTGCCTGCTGGTATAGTGACGATATTAAGGCCACTAGATCGCGCATTGGTTGATGTATGGATCGCCTTCCTCCTCCCATCATCTCCTGCAGTTCCACGATTTTCTCCCCGAGCTTGGAGAACACCTCGGTGCCCCCTTTAGGGTCCGCCAAGTTATCCGTAGACGTGCTATCGGTTAGGGACGGTGGAGATGATCTAGATCTCACACCTGCTCCAGTTGGCGTTGCCTTTTCCGGTGTTCGCGCGAGTCTTGAAGCGCGCTGGAAGGGGTTTCTCGTCATGAAACCATCTAAGCTTGTAGCATTATCTGATACAGCAGCCAAGTTCGCCACCACCGTATCATTGCAGTCATTGGATATCGACGGCCGGGAGCCTGCTTGCTCACCCCGCAAAACCGCCGGCACTGGGCTCATTACACCCTGCACCGTAACTTTATTCCTTAAAGAACTTTCCATTGTTGTTTTATTGTTCTGGGATCCTACCCATATCATTTTATACCTACTGACAGGTTCTTAACCAGCCGCTCCTAACATGGAGGCAGACGCTGCCTAGAAAGCCGCTCAATCTGAGTCAGACGCTACCAGGATTTTCGATGTCGACACTTAATCAATGGGCGGCATCAATCGCCCAGTCACAGAAACTTCACTGAGCCAAATAACCTTTTAAGTTAAGGTCTCCATTTCTGCCGCTATT
The DNA here is from genome assembly GCA_023159175.1 of Wohlfahrtia magnifica. Classification (NCBI taxonomy): domain Eukaryota; kingdom Metazoa; phylum Arthropoda; class Insecta; order Diptera; family Sarcophagidae; genus Wohlfahrtia; species Wohlfahrtia magnifica. The sequence continues at coordinate 818,803 of JAKWBJ010000014.1, forward strand.
GGTCGGGGACTGCTTATTTAATATTCGCAGCTAACCCACATATCTGTGGGCCATTCAGCTATCCGCCACCTTGCTGACCCCCACAGTAGCCTACGCTCAGCCCTGTGTCTGTCTGTTTATGTATGTATGTATGTATGTGTGGGTATTTACACACATATTTTGTTCTTAATGACATTTGAAAACGTTTTTGTTTGTTTAGAATTCAAAATATTTTGGGGTGTTGCAAAAGAAAAACTCATCAGGCATATAAAAACCGCATTAAAAATGTGTATTTTTTCAATCTTTTTCTTTTTACACCAACTCACTCTTCTATTCTTTTACTTTTTAAGGGGTTTCTGTTCATTTTTAGCATTTTGTATGTTGGTTGCATTCTTATTTTTTCTTTGCAAATTTACATACAAAAATGTATGAGCGTAGAGAAGTATATGAGAAAAGTATTTTAAGTTTTCATTTGTATTTTCCTATATTGTTGTTTTGGTGGCAAAATATTTTTTTTATTGTCAACACATAAAAATGAAAATACTGTGGCATTTTATCATTTTTTGCATGTATGCCATTAGCGCTACTCAATGGGTGCGAACAGTAGTAGGAGTGGTATAAAATATTGCAGCCTTCATCATCGCCATCATCATTGTAATCATGAGCGGCAAATGCATTAACGTCGTTTAACATAAACATCATTTGCAACATGCAGCATGCATGATTCATGTTCATTTATTTGCATACAGTTGCTTATAGCTAAATAGAAACATTTATAATCTTCACTTTTTTAAAACTGTCTGTTATATAAGTCTAAACAGATTTCAGAAGTTTGGTTTAAAGCCATTGCTTTAAATACAGAAATGTTCTTAAATAAAGTTTGTTAATTGCATTAAAAATGTATGACTTATAACTGAAATTGTTTATGCTTGGTAATGCTTTTTCAGTTGTAAGTACACATATGTATGTGTATTACTGTATGTATATGTATATGTATGTGTATTACGCACTCTTCATATCATATGTATAATTGATTCTTTTTTAATAATTATTTTTTATCTAAACAATGTATTATTTCTATTTCGCCATACAAAGCTGTTTAAATCAAATCTATATTCATATTGCATACTTTCATGGGTTTGTGTGTATGTGTGAATAAGTGGCTGTGTTTGCCTGGAACCTATTGAATGTTAATATTTGTAACTCTACCACTTTATAGTCCTTTAGTTTTGTTCTTCGTTGTTGTTGTTGTTTTTTTTCTCTCACTCTCTATGTTACTGTTTTTACAGATATTTTTTTATGTTCTTTGGAAGCTATTTATTTCTTTTTTTCTTGTGCTTTTTACACATTTCTTATTTGTTGTATCGAATGTAACTAAAATAACCCAGCAAACAGCATTACATAGTATCATCAAAAAACTCGCTATTAAATTCGGCTTTATACTCCGGAAAAAAACATTTCTTAAGTGATGGACAGACGTTTTAAGTTCGATTGTCTGTAAGTTTTATTTACTGGGTATAGATAAACATTTTTAAAATCAAATGTTATGACATTTATTTTCTTTAGAGAGTGGTTAGTAAGTATGCATGTGCGACTCTATGACTGCATATAACGAGTATATGTATTATCTGTTGTCTGATTACACTGCCTAACAATGAGAATGCTTCGGGGTTCAAATGTAAGCATATTGAAATATATGTTTGTTCAATGAATACAAAAATTACCACAAAAAAGAATTCTTGTTTTGCCGATACAGTAATGACCAGGGAAGCAAGAAATATGCAATTGCACGGTTTTTCCTTTGCTACCAGTCTAAACGATTGTAAGATGTTTATCCGTTTTAGGAATTTCTACAAATTTAGCATATATTTGCTAATGCATGTTTTTGCATATTTTGCTAATAACATACTTTTTTGCATATTTCAATTTTAAGAGCATATTTTCGATTTTTGTCGTACTTAAAGAGCATTATAAAAGTTTTTGTTTTTACTTTAAAAGCAAGATTTTTGTTTTAATTTCTGACCAAATCAAAGCTTTTCGAATTATCTGTTATTTGAAATTCGATCTCTCAAACACAAAACAAACAAAAAATATTCTCATCGGTGCAAAAATAATAAATTGCATAGCTTTTACACGATTCGTTAGAGATATTGAGATATTAAATAAAAACTGATTTTTGCTATTAGCGACAGATGCAGTTCCATAACGATGTTTTACTTTTAAAACAAATTACATAGGTTGCTCATGGGCTGCATCATTTATAAAAACGAAAATGTAAATAAAGTACTTGCCAATGTAAAGAAAGTGTATTGGAAAGCTCCAAGTAGAGTTGAAATTTCGAAAGATATATATCCAAACCTTTCATTGCCTTTCAGACAAGTTCTAACTCGTTTGAGAACTTGGGTTGCAGCCATTAATTAATTCACTTACAATTATTAAAATCGTAACTCTTCTTAGCTCATTAAATAGAGCGGAATCTCAATACATTAAAACTCTAATAAATGGAGTGCAAAATATAAACATAAAATATCTGGAACTCATTTTCATTGCTGCAAAATTTAGTTTCCCACACACTTTAAACAGTTATTTAACAAACTGTAAGCCAGTGGCCTCAAATTAGTTGAGCAGTATGTCGTGTTAACTAAAGAGATTCAGAATACTGGCAAGATGAAAACTTATGGCGTTTTATTTTCTGACAAAAAATGTTGTATTTCGTTTGTTTTTTGCCATAAAACGTTGTCAAAAGTTAAGAAAAATCGAAGATTTTTAAAGACAATATTTTTAGAGGTAAACACAGCACCAACATTTTTTTCCAGAAAAGAAAACGCCATTAATATTAAAACTAATCTGAAAGAAATCATATATAGGAAAAACGAAAAACTAAACATTTTACAAAAGATCAAGAACATTGTCGATAGGACGCATCATAATCATACAAAAAGTCGGAATAAAACTTTTTTCTATTAAAAACGAAGATATTTTTCTTTTTAATTGGGGCATATTTTTCAAATTTTTAGGTGATTTTTTCGGTGTTTTTAGTGCATATGTTATGCGCATAGAACACTTTTTAAGAGCATATTTCCAATTTCCCTAGTAATAGCTCTTTAAGTTTCTAAACTTGCAACTATAGTTCAAAAGTTTGTATATCTTCTTACTTTATGACACAGAACGAAAAAGAAAGTGTTGTTCAATTCCATTCTTTTTTATTTATTATTTATGGATTCTTTGGGAGCAAAAGATATCAAATTTACCCTCAGTTATAAAGAAATAGCTATATCAAGACCATTAGAATCGAGTAAAGCATGCTAACTTGTGGAAATGATGCAAAACTCGGAAAAAGAAATTTAATTGAAACAAAAATTCCAAACATTTGAGATGCACTTTCGCTGTTGACACAAAATAAAATATGTCCATTGGTTCTACAAATTATAGCCCATAACATTTTTTATTGTCATATTCGGTTTTCTCACCACAAAGCATTCCTCTTTTTATTTTTTGTGGCCCAGTGTTACGTTTGTTTGTATATGCGTTTGCATTCGTATTTGTTTGTTTGTTTGTTTGTAAGCATTTAATGTTACAATTTGTGGTTGTTATTTCTCATTCATTTCAAGTTTTATTCGCAGTCAACATAAAAGAAACTAAATTTTCTGCCTGCTAATGTGTTTTTATTCTTGTTTTTGCTATTTCGCAAATATTATTTGTATTCTTGGCGGGTATATCAGTGTGGACCGAAATGAAAACCTCACTTATTCATTCATCCATGCCTGTTTTTTCTCCTCCTTTTTTTGTTCTCAATTTTTCGAGCATGTTTGTGATGTTCATCATCATCATATCTCCTAAATTTAAGTATGTATGTACGTATTACACTTGCATGTGTTTGTATATGTGTGAATATAATTTAACAAAATTTTCTCCATGATTTCCTTAATCATCGTAGATGGTGTAGTGATTGTCACTGCAATAAAATTTTATGCGTTACTAACTCCGTATGCAGTGGTTATTTAATGTAATTTATTTCAAGCTCTCTAACTGCAAACTAATTTATTTTATTTAGAAGTAACACATCGAAAAAAATAAAAAAAAATTAAACTCAAGGTCCTTTAATATTTAAAAAGGAAACTTAAGCAAAAAACAATTATTAGCTGGGGGATTTTATAAAAAAAACAATAAACAAAAATGAAAAGAATGCATTCATTATAAAGATTCAAAGCTGCTTTTTTGGTTTATAAAAATATGTAGACATAAAGATCTATAAATTTTTTAGCACTGAACATAGTTTTGATTTACCTGCCTTTAACTTACGTGCACATTGCCTTTACCTGCTCAAAATTATTTTTTGTGTCCTTATTTTTCTAAATTCAGTACAAAATTATTCTTTAAGTGCACTTTTTTACCTGCACATTTAAGATATATGCCTTATATTTTTAGAACTTTAAAACTTTTTTCATAGAATATATCACGGTTAGCTGCGTATAGCAAAAAAAAAACGAATCAATTGCTCTGTTATTCAAATTTATTCCTTGAAATAATCACTAGATCTAGTTGCATGGACCAAATTGTCATCATTGCATTTCAGATGATTTGCTGTCCTTCGAAGCAATAATCTTTATTATTCACATACCTGCACGATAAGGCAGGTAAATACATTTAATTTAACTGTTATTTTGGCTTATCTGCGCAAAAGCTCTAGGAAAAGTTAGTTGTGCAGGTAAGTCAAAACTAAAATCGGAAACTTTATCACCATAAAACGGAACACAATTTAAAGCTGAAAAATATTCGAACAAAATTGTAAGGATCCATGAGTGATAATTTTGTTTGTTTAATTATTTTATTTTTATTTTGAGTTTAATTTAATTCGAATTTCTTATATACCATAGAGCATTTGTTTTCCGTCGAATTATTTTATTTTGTGGTCTTTATATTCGTTTAATGTTTGAAACTGTAGTCTGTAGCACAGGTGTAGGTTTTAGTATCACATTATGAAAGAAGAGCCAATTTAATTGTATAAGTTGGATTCAAACTGAGTTCTGACAAAATTCTGTTTGTATATTCTATGGACCATAGATCGTGCTTCTGTGTAATCTCTTCTTGCTTCAATAGATGACGTGAATTAAAAAATGTATAATCCCAAAACCTAATGAAATTTAACAAAAGTATCCTGCCAACAATACAGACCGGGTCAAAGCAATTGATTTATTTATTTATTTGAGAACTAACACAACAAGACTAAAATGTTAGTAAGTAAATCCTATAAAATTTCAAAATTCAAGAACAATATGTATAAAAAATTTTAAAACTATAATTAAACTAGAACTAAAAGAATTCAGAACAAAGATCGTTGGAAATATATTAACACATCGGATTAATTTGCAAAACTTTTAGTAACACCCTTTTAAAATCGTTGGCGTTGTCAATATTCTGAATATTGCTAAAGAGTTCCAAAGACTTTTTTGCGTATATGAAAACTTGTAGTTGCTGAATTATTCGAGATATAATAATTCTATGCATGAAAAATTGGCATATAAGTTTTAATAAATTTTGAAGATTTATATGGTAAATTTGTACAGTATAAAAGAATATGTGTTCTCGACGACTCTAGATGTTGTTATACGCAACCTTAAGTTTACGAAGGTCTTCACTATCGCAATTCAGAAAGATTTCACAACCATATATAAGAGTTGGCAAATGGATTTGAATCTTTGTCAGCTCAAAGCATACCTTAAATTCTTCCATTGCAATGCCGATATTTGACCATGAAAGTTTATTATTTTATGTAATACTCGAATTGGAAGCCGAAGCTACGGTCCCAATAAGATTACCATTGATCATTATCGGATTGAAACATTAACGGTCCTGCTAGTTTTCATTAAAACAAATAATTAATAATGTTATTAATACAACTTGTAGCACCAACGACTCACATATAAAGGGTGGGCAAACTTGAGGTTAGCAAGTAAATTGGTTTAAAAACACATTTTTTTTCCACAAATTTAGTTTTATTCATACCAGTATAAAATAGAAATATAGGAATCGGCCCGTATTTTTTCGAAAATAAACAAGGAAATGCCGTCAACGTGAATTCTCTGCGCTGCCAAACCATGATAACCAATCTGTTGTGGCCACAATTGCCTAGTGTTGAGATCAGTGATTGTGGCGCCGTCAATTCAGGTATTGCATGAGAAATTTCCTGGTCGCTTAATTACTCGATTTGGCGATATCAATTGGCCGCCTCGTTCTTCTGATTTAACGCCGCTGGAATATTTTCTGTGAGGCCATTTGAAAGATCGGGTTTACGTTTACAAACCACAAACAACTAACACTCTGAAAGATAAAATTATGTGCTGCATTGACGAGATAAGCGAAGCTTTGTTGCATAATGTGGTTAAAAATTTGTGAAAAGAGCGGACGTCTGATGACGTACCCGAAATCATATTCTATTATTAATTCACATATTTATATTTTATATTGGTATGAATAAAACTGAATTTATCAAAAAAATGTGCTTTTAAGCCAATTTACTTCCTAAACTCAAATTTTCCAACCCTTTATTACTGAAATTTAAACAGCATACATTTAAATCTCACAGTTGGAAGGAATATCGGACAAATCAAAATAAAAGCGGGGTTAGTGGATTTGATCTCGCGTCATTATGTAAAACAATTTGAGATCTATGAGTAAGATAAGAAGACATGAAATTACATGCAGTTAAAAAAAAAACAAATAAATTCGTATGACTTACAGCAGTCCAAGAAAATATGAAAGACTTAGACTCTAATCCAGATCTTAAGTTGTCTATGACATACACAAGTGCTTCCAGCCTTCATAAAACCTGACTGCTTATGTGATAATAAATTCATACGTATCAAATAATCGGCCGTCTGTTTACCCATTAATTTCTCAAATACTTCGGAATAGGGAGAATTCCTGATTCCTTACGAAAAGTTGATTGGGTAAAAATTGTATTAAAAAGGTGCGCAAGATAGAAAAGCAACTTAGGAATTAAAGCTTTTAGAAGTATAGGCTACCTACATATATACCTGAAGTTGACTAACACAGCAGAAGCTAAAAGGTTATTCTTTTGAAATATGACAGAGTTCAACATTGGCGTTTTCTATTCCTGATGTTATGTCCAAATTTACAAATTTATCGTTTAAGAAATCACAGTCAAGATCAAAATCGTATAGTGGAGCACATTGCTTTCCTATACCACCTTGACTTATTTTATTCTATTTGGGCTTACAGTCAATAGCAGATGAAAATCTTCTTTGATAAAACAAATATTTTGCAGCCCTCATACTACTTGTAACAGTTCTGCATCGATCTGATAAATAACCCTAAGATCGTCAACCCTAAATTCTTTCCATCAATTATAGGCAGCAACTCGTTTTCTTATTAGAGATTTTATATCATTGCTGAACCTGGGTTTCTGGCCAACCCTCATTCGCCTACGAGAAGGTACGCACGTTTCAAATAAATAATGAACGTGATTTTGGATAAAAGATAATTGATGGCCAACATTTTGAAAATTATAACATATGCCCAATCAAAGCTGTTAAGTAATAAAACGTAAGCTTTATTTGTATATTTTCAAACGTTTATGAAACTGCTTTAATTTTTTTACTTATCTATTAATCTCTTAAATTAAATGTTCAAAAACAAAACAAAAAAGTGTTGGAAATTGAAAGAAGAAGAAGAACAAAACGTCAACAAAAGTCAAAAAACAAGTGTCAGTAACTGAAAGGAAGACACTTGTTTTAAAACAACATTAATGGCAATATTTTTTTCTTGTTTTTTTTTCTTTTACTGAAAATTAAATTTTCTAGCAAAAACAATAAATAGGAGGCAAAAATAACAAGAACAAGAACAAAAACAAAAATTATATGAAAATGTCAGTCATTCACTTACAAACTTAAGAAATTTTCTTGTTCATGTTCAAGTGCTTTGAAAAATCATTTTATGACATTGAAATTAAATTGTCTGCAACAAACGGAACTAAAAAGATGATTTAACACAAATTCACATATACATTCATATGTTAACATACATACATACATGCATATCTACAAATATAACACATTCACAAAGGGATGCAACAATATTAAGAAAAAAAATGTTTTTTGTTCTTGGTATGAAAATATAGAGACTCGGGCAAAGGAACACAAAGTTTTTAAAAGAACGATTAAATAGGAAATGAGTTATAGCAGAGTAGAGTTTATAGAGGAAATGTGGAGGAGGGGAAAAAATGAAAGAGTGCATCAGTACGCATTTAGAATACCAGATGTTTGAATGAATGAATTTGAATCTAAATTTCCTTCTGAATGCACAATTCATTGAATATTTTTTGTAAAAGAAAAAAAAGAAAATTTTCAAAAAGCTTATCATGATCATCATCATCAGCAGCAGTAGTCAGGGTAGCATGAGCCACTAGGCTGAAGCAGGTTAATTTTCATGCAACACAATAAATAAACAATATGTACGTACATATTTAAGACGTTGTGACACTTATACTTTCAACACCATTGCAATTAAATACTCAACAAAACAGATCGATGAGGTTATGAAGAAAGGGGGAAGAAAAAGCAAAGAAAATCCATTTAAATTTGTGTGAAGTTCAGAGTGGTTAATAAGAAGAGAATGACAATTTAAATTCCAATAATGTTTTCTTAAAACGAAATTGTGCGTACGAGAGTGTTTACAGATTCTAAAAGATGCTCAAAAGATTGAAAAAAAGTGTACAAATGTAATTTTCAAATAGTAAAGCTAAAAATGAAAATGCAAAAGAAATTTTAATTAAAAAATTCCTGCATGATTAATTAGGACTTTTAAAAAGACAAAAAAGGCATTATTGAAAAAGTTGAAGAGGGGTGGGGGAGTGCCATTTTAAAATAATTTTCTTGCATTTTTTTGAACCAAAAAAGCTTAATTAATCAAAATTGCGGGAAGAGTTTTCCTTTTTTTGTCATGGTTATACATATAAATTTTCTTTAAATTTTTTAATTATTTTCCAAAAAAATATATAATTTTTAAAATGATTATTAATACTACACAAACAATTACGTTTTTTCACACTTAAGCTTTTAATTTTAATTCTTTTTTTTATTTGTTTGCGGCAAAAAGCAATCAAACCATTACCAACAACAACAAAAACAACAATACACTTATATACAGACGCCAATAAAAGACAAAAAATGCGGCAACAACTGAATTTCATACCTAAAGACACCCAACGATTCGATTATAATCACAAGGGGACAGGCCTGAAAGATGTTTGAGGACGACTTGGTATGGTAAGCATTGCATGGCTTGGTATTCGAATACAACCGCCGGATAAAATTCAACTCGTATTGTAGTTGTAGTTGTCAGTAATTTTTATACGCAGTGAAATCATGCGTAAAACTTAATATCAGACATGTTTTTGTTTTACAAGCATTTCTTTGCTTATAAAGTTTTTCTTTCTTTTCTCGTACATATCTTTGTTAATGTGTGCTTTTTATATCTTTGCTTTAACACACGATAAAAGTCAGTGTTGACTTTTTTATTACACATTTCTTCTTTTTCTTCTTCTTCTTAATTTTCTGCTTTCAAGAGTGTCTACTTTTGTTTTCTCGTCTGTCTTTTATCATCATAAACAAGTGTTGAATACGACTTTTTTCTTACGGATCTTGAAATGAAATTTTTTGCGTTACACCTGGCACTCTTAAAACGATTTACAGAGAAATTTTTTATATTCAATAATAGCTTACATCTGAACAAAATCTACTACTTACGAGACTGCAATCAAAATCTAGTAGATTTCAATTAGATTTCCCATACAAAACAAAATATAATTCCTCACGAGATTTTGTCGAAATCTAATTGAAATCTGGTAATTTTAATTATTAATTTTGGTATTTTGTACTAAAAATACTAAAAAAATACTTCTTTGATCAAGAATAAATATCATTTAAAATAAAAATAAAATATATTTTTTTAAATTACAAAATGTTTTTAAAAAAATACGGTTTTTCGGTATTATTGTACAACAAGTAAGTGTCAAAGGCAATCAGCAAATGCAAATCTCTTCACTTTAATTTTAGCCTCGTTAAAACGAAATCTCGTTAAACGTCAGAAAAGTCTCATGTAAACGCATTAGATTTTGTACAAGATTTAATAGACGAGATTTCGTTCAAGTGTAAATGACCTATAAGACAATAGCCTTTAATCATCTTGAACAGGCACTTCTTCAGGACACTGCGACCAATGGAATCTATTGTACGCCTTTCGGTAAACAGTTTGTTCACCAGATCTGCTGCTTTCGTAATGAACACCAGCAGATCTGAAATCATTAAAATTGATATATCTTCCAATGAGACGCTATGTCTACCTAAAGATAGGATTATCAGAAGCGCTACATTCATACAATACATATTTGTTCCGCCACAAGCAAGCAGCACATTCAACAACATCCACATCCTTGATCGTCATCCTCTTTAAATCCGGTCTGACATATCTAAGAACTTCAGAGCAATGACAAATTTCCGCCTTAGCAGACTTCAGTCCCATTAGAGCGTTCCAGTGTTCCAAGCACCTGGCAGTTTCCCCATTCTTAATCATATGGAGTATATTGGTAGGCGGTGCCTCACAGTCGAGTGCCGGACCACAGTATGATGTCAAGAAACTTTCGATCCGCTGCTTCGTTGCCACTTATCCCACAGTGTCTAGGTACCCAAAACAACCGGACCTGAGCCCTAAGCGAAAGTCTCTGCAACGTATCGTAGCAATATTTGACCAGTCTAGGTGTCATACGACTCCAGCCGAGGGACAGTTTGATTGTCAGAGAATATATCGATGGGGTTACCCTTGAGCCCACTCTCTAGTTTGATCTCAGTTGATCAACAAATCTCGGTTGGGCCCGACCTCATGAATAAGTCAGTATTTGAATTAAGACTTGTTGTAAATAAAAAACGTGTTAAATAATCAATTCAAACAATGGCAGCAATCATTGGCAAAATCGTAGAAATTTGTATTTAGTATTATGCCCATAATTCTTACAAACAGATATCTGGTCGTGTTCGTACCTAACAGTTATCTTAACCTATTCGGTAAAACAACTTCAGTAATTTCAACATTACTTTTGTCTACGTGCTTTTAGCTTTAAAAATATGGCAACATTTGTCAAATATATTTGTCATTTTATATGATCTCCATCTCAAACCAAACGTGCTTTGCTACTCCTATTTTTATTACTATTTTAACTCTTATCTCTTATAGTTCTTCCTGAAGAACATTGCAAATATTTCAAGATAATTGCTTCTGCCTGCAAACATACAAACACACATTCATTTTTATATATAAGATTATTTGTTTTTATAGGTTTAGAAAATTATTGAAAATTATTTGACACTTCAATAAAACATATGTAATTTACTTTACCTGTTCAAAATCGATGGCGTAAAACACACTAAACTTTAACCAGTAGGTAAGGTCAAAATTATGAAAAATGTGTTACACCATAGATATCTATAAACAGCTAGATATCTATTTGTAGAAGTTCGTGCATTAGAAATATAATTAAATTATCCATTTTGGTTGTAAGTTATTAACGAAATTATACGCAGATAACAGAACAAATAACAACCCGGATCCGTTAAGTCTAATGTCTTTTAAGAGAAACAATTCAATGATAAGATTAGTAGACATCTTACCAATAACACATTCCATACACAAAGATAACTTTGTAAAATCTTGAGAACAGATTATTACAGAGATTTTCTTACACATGCGCATTCTCTGTAGATGAAGAAAAGCAGCAAATGAAAAATCGAAAAAAAAAAACTAAGCAAATACAATCAATTTAAAAATACGACTTTCTCTTTCTGAACAAGAAGAAAATTTAACAAAAGCATTTGTCATAGTAAACTTTCTGTATGTAAGGAGCAAATGCTGCGTTTGTTTTAAAACGTTTACCTATAGGGGTGTTTACATCCTGAGAAACAATGAAGAACTGTTGCAAATGTTGGAAATGTGACGTTGGACGTTGTGACTGTTGGAAATGTAACGTCATGCAACGTGTATTCCTATTGGTTAATAATTTTTATTATGTATACAAATCAGAGTGGGACAATTTATTATTTTCGCCCTGCAAATTATTTGGTAACAAAAAGTTTTTTATAAATTTTATTTCGTTATGCATTTTAATTCTAGTTAATTTTCTCCCTTTGCTCACTGATATTTCGAAATCTTATGTTTTACACCTCAATCAACACGGCAACTGTTGCAAAGTAAAAGCTACGTCATTTAACGGGACACTATGCGCAAGGCGTAATCTTTTTTATCATCTTAATAGGCACTACCTTTCACTATTATGGTATAGTGGTATTGGTTTCAAACTCTCTTAAAAATTTATTATAACTTTTCTAGTTAAATAATGGTTAAAAAGAAATTATTTTGTTCAAAATAAGAATTTTTCTCAATTAAGTCGCCGCAAATTTAGTCATCGGTATTATTTATTTTACTTATTTTTATTACTTTTATTGTCTGTTACTGTTTTTTGTATACGTTTTTAATTTTTTTATGGCTGTGTAGACGGGTGTGTGTGTTTGTATGCGTGCGTTTCTTCATCTTCTGAACGCATGAAAAGCCATTAAATATTACAAGTTTCTGAAACATCAACGTGCCTCTTTTACGAAAGAGAAATCTTTACTTAAATGTCTTTTCAGCACCTTGTGTTGTAAATACGGATTCAATACGACACGCACTTTTCAACTTTACATGCCACTTTTTGTTTGCGTCCGTACGTAGACATTAGTATACACATTCAACTGGCACAGCTATTTTCTTTAAATTAACTAATTTCACATTTTAATTTTATCTTTCATTTCATTCAACATTTTTCACAGATAAATGATGCATGTGAAGTAAATGATTTCAATCGTAACACTCAGATTTTTAAGATGAAATATTGCGAACATTTACCAACTGAATGATTATAATGCCAAAAAACAACTTTATCCGAAATGAGATATGAAATCCATGTTAGGTTTGTTTGATTTTACATTGCAAATGGTAAATATTGGAATGTGTCATGCATGAATATCTGCCCTTTTGAGTATTGCATTACACACATGCTGAGTTGTATAGAAAAAAATTGGGAACAAGTAGAAGGCATTCAGTCATTGTATTGCAATCAATGAACTAATGAAAGTCAAAGAAATCAAATACATCATCATCACCAACACCAGCATCGTCATCATCAGCAACACCATAGACGTTCATTGAAATAGAAATTGAAAAGAAAAACTAAAATGAAATGAAATAAACAATTTTATCGAAATATTTGCAGACATGGAATCAATTTAATTACAGCCAATAATTAGTCAAACAGAAAGAAGCATTTCAAGATAAGTCTGTCAATTGAAATGATTTCTTATTCCATCTAAAGTTTTGCATACTTTTAAGAGTTTAAAGAGTGTTTATATAAGTAAAATCTTAAAAAGAAAATGACGAAAATTTAATATAATGAGCTATCTATCTATCCTATATTTCAGATTTTTCTTCATAATAATATCATCATCAAATTAAGCATTTTGAAAAGACTTATTTTGTATATGTATTCATAAATTAAATCAAGTTTAATAACATTAAATTTTAGTTAATAACAACTAGTGCTAACATATGTTCGCACGACAACGTTTCTTGGTCATTCGCTCTCTCATTCATAATACAACTCCCGATTATGAGCTTAATTACAAAAATTTCCATACACAATTTTGAGAGAGAATCCTCAAATTGTAAACAATTATGTTTCTATTATCTTATGTATTACTTCAAAATCAGAGTCATCTCTAATATTTATAAAACTTGAATCATACGAATTTGGCATACTTTATAGTTCTAAAATTAAATGTTTATATTACCGATTAAATATCGCAAATTTATTAAATTGATCTTCTTGACGTATGCCGCCAAGCGCAAAAAATATACAAAAGAGCTATGACTGCTCTCCACATTGACTCCATTTGTTAGCATTTAAAAATGCCGCGCGAACGTAATAATCCAAATAAGTAACAGAAACAGAGAGCGAAGTAATCCGAAGTCTCTTGCAAACTTAGCATGAGACTATTTTTAATATACTTTTAGCTGTTTCTAACAATTGCTTCTAATCTTCTTCTTTGGCCAAATATATATTAAATTTTATGCCAAATTGCATTTTTAACCCTAATTGATTTGTCATCTAAGGTTTTTTCTAAGCGTTTATCATACTTTTGGTGCTCAACAGAGTGTTTATGCTTTATTTAAGCCCTTTTCAATTGCAAGTGCACTGTTTTTTATTTAAGTTCAATTATTTGAGTACTTGCCCAACTTTTTTCTTTGAAAATTTACAGAATGCGTGCGTTTTTTTCTTCTTTTAACATCCTTAAACATTGAACTTTTTAAGTTTTCTTCTTATCATTTTTTTGCAGATTTTAATTTTTTCTTTTATTGTTAAATACTTTTGGGGTTTCTTTAATTAGTTTTTGCTGTCGCTACCGTACCACTGTGTTAAACTCATGGCCACCACCATCACAGAAAATTTTGTGCGAAATATTTTCATTTAAGTTGGCTTTTTAAACTTTTTTTAAGTTCATCCGTCGATTTGTCTGTCTGTCTGTCCAAGCGACCACAGAAAGTACTTGATTGTAAACGCAGTAATTTTTTTCTTCAAGTGTAGTATAGAATACTTACAAGTTCCGCTGGCTTGGACTTTGGCAAACTTTGGGGTTTTTTTCTTAAGTGACTACTTTATCTTTTTAATGGCAACAAATATTTTCTTATTTGCCTCTTATACTTTTGGCTTCGATATTATTGTGGCCATAACTTTGTTAAAGGCAGCTGAAAATTAAAGCAGAAAAAAGAAAAATTGTTGGAAAATAATTTCATCAGTTTTTCCCTAATGCCTGAATAAAAAATTAAATGGTGCTCGAGAAATATTTTAAAACTTTTTTCTTGTTTTTATTTTGTTTGGGGTTCCTTGAAAACTTAAACAACCAGAACAATCAAAAACATTTTTTTATTTTGAACATTTTGCATAAGTTTCATTTTAGAATCTACTTTATTACAAAAAAAAAACAAAAACAAAAATATATTTCAAAATAATATGCTTGCTTGCTCGCTTAACTTTAAATTTTGTTAAGAAAAACTTTTTATTTCATGTTTTATTACAACAAACACAATTCTAGCAACTGCAAATGAAATTATGTATGTATACTGTAATTCACGAATCAACACGTGTGCAACATTATATATTCAACATTTTCTTTTCCAGTCATCGTCAGTCGTCACTTCGTAAGACATTAAGGAAGTGTTTGTTTAATCATTAAAGACACTAAATGATTGTGTAACCGAAATCATTTCTCACTATGTTGACTGTACCATTTCACGTGACTCATTTTGACTATTCAATATTTCATTACAATACATTTTGGACTCAGTTGACTAATAGAATCGGACCATTTATTTGCAATTGAAAATGTTTTTATAATGACATAAATATAAATATCCGCCAATATTACTATTACTCTCTTAGGTGTAATGGATCAGTTGAACTTTTTCAAAGCTATTTGCACTCCTATACTTTTAAATCTTAATTGCTTTTTGAACTATTGGCAACATGATCTTAAAATACAATATGTAGTCCTTTACTTATAAAAATGTTAGACTTGTAAAGCTTGTAATGAACGACTTAAGTAAAATTATTATTACATTCTCAACAGTAAGCGGCTGTCACACTTACAGCCAAGAGTCAGAAATCGGTTATAACAAAGTATACGATTTATTAAAGTTTGAGATTATTAAAGGGGCTGTTTCGATGTGCAAACATTTGAAATTGTATCATAATTACGGACGATGAGAAATTTGAAAGGGTTTTAGGCTCTTCCAGTACTTTCTGAACTGTAGGTCACTCTAGGTGGTTCTAAAAAAATCTTGGTATATGATTTAAGAATGAAATCTACCTGGTTTTATTTATTGTCAGAATTTATTGCAAATTATAAATTTGTCATTTGTCTTCATTATTTATATTTAAAATTGCATTAAATTACTCCTCTCTTGTTAAATTATTTAGTGAGAAATATATGTATGTAACCTGCCCCTCCTACCGCAATGTATCACTTGACTCTACTTAAGGTATACATACATTATCAGTAGCTTTACTGTTAAACCAATGGATGAGAACTTTATGCCAAAACAAAACCCCAGGAAAAGAGCAAATTATTGATCTTTTATTTAGATTGAAAATAAATTTTTGAGCCAGGTTTAAAGACAACGTACTGTATCTTTTTGGGTTTTTGAAAAAAAAAAAAACAGTCGGTAAAATAAACGTACTAATAAAAGTAAAATTGCACTGTTTGATCGAATTAATATTATCAATATCAAAATAATTTAACACTATTTTTAAACACATTGTTAAAAAAGAAGATATTGTGTATTTTGGTCTCTTGGTTTGTGTCAAGGCTGTGAAAGTGTCGCCCTGGTATTGCCGTATTTATTTGTGTATATAGCAGCATTGCCAATTCGACCATCTTTGGGTAAAATTAACGGACGATTAGAAAATTTGAGAGGGTTTAAGGCTCTTCCAAAACTTTCTAAACTGTAAGTATTTAAGCTTAAAAGCGGCGCTACTTTGCCTAAGTCAGTAAGTTATATTTTGGCAGTCATTGTGTAGAGTTGTAATTTAAAAGTCATAACGTAAATTCGTGTTAAGGCGCTTGTAAAAGTGTTGAGCAATTTTGTATTAAGTGGAAGTTAAGTAAGTTGAGTATAAATATGAAGTGTGGAAATAAAAAGAGAACTGTATAGAAAAACATAAATTCGTTGTATTTATATTATTTTACGCAAATTAAGAGAACTCAAAAGTTTAAAAAGCTTAAAACGTAACAATATGTTATTTATGTTTGTACATTTCAATTGAATTAATTAATATTTAACACATAGTACATTTAAATTTACAGCTGCAAATGCTAGGATATATATGTTGTTCTTGACAAATTAATTTTGTGAATTCGGAGCAAAGTAAGTAAAATTTTCCAATGGCGTATTTGAGCTACATTGTCAGTATCAAATTTTCGTTGGTGAGTTATTGCTACAATATCAGTATCAAGCCGAAATTTGTTCGAAATTATTGAAAAGATTCATTGATGAATCCTAGTGACAATGAAACAAAGAAAAGGCAGTTACATATGTATGGGGATGGTGTGGTGTAGTGGTTAGATCGTACGCATATAACAAAAGCGGCCAAGGATCGAGTCCCCAGCAGATGTCATGAAGAAAAAAATTAATTGTGGTTTCGAGTGTTAAGAGAAAGAGCCTTCAACCTCACTCCAGACAAATCCATTTAAAGAAGCTGTCCCCCTGACCGTCCAGCTTTCCTTCCTAGCAGTAATGACACACATCAGATGATCGATCAGGAGAAAACGCCACCTACTGGGAAAAGATTACAATGATTCTTCACTACTACATAATCCTATGGAGGCTAGCTACAGTAGATTAATCATCTAGTTAGCTTGAAAATCAACTTGATTAATAAAACTAAAAAAACAAAGTAATTAATGCTTTGTGGAAGGTTAATACGCTCCCTAGAAGACTGACAGAGAAAAAACTAAAAAAATATTTATGACTACTTCATTGTAATGTCCCTATGCTAAAGAAAGCTGAAATTTAGCGACATTGTCTGTTGTGAGTCGACTACATGCTGAAAGTTTGCAAAATGGTCTGTTGCGTATCGGCTACATGCTGAACAATGCAGGATTGTGTCTGCTACACCTCTATGTTAACGAATGAAGTACTAATGATTCTTGACGATATTGTCTGTTAGGAGTCACTAATAAACAGACGTCTGCAAGACAAAATCAACTTCTGTCATCTATTCAATGAAGTCCTCCCTATTACGAACTTATTTTAAATACACAGCTTTTTCGTTCCAGGAAAAGCAAAAAAAATTTTTGTAGCGATTTCACCTCATAATATACATAAGCTAGTAAGTGGTTATGCGTATTACTATTATTGAAAACTTCTGTAATGAGCATTTGCCAATCGGTGGAGGAGTTCAAGGAGTTAGTCCCTTTTAAGTGAGTCTAAAAATATAGAATTATTGCAGCTCTTTGAATGAGAGAAGTCCACGTGTTCCCTTCTTTATAATAATAAATAATAATAAGCTTTCGTTTCGTAAATTTTTCTTTATAGTGAAATAATTTTACAGATATAAATTTAACTCTCTTGCATGTTTGACTGACTCCATGTAATGAATTATTTTAAAAAAATTTCTGTTACAAATACTACTTACATTGAACTGCGTTTCTTCATCATATGGCATACATCTACGGAGATAACGAGTAACATTTCGACTAATGTATTAAAATCTCCAAAAATATTAAAACATTTTTTAGAAGAAAAAAATATAATTTCTTTATAATAAAGGGAAGTTCAACTGAATTTTAACATTCTTATGCCATTTTAGGTTAATACTCGTATTGATATGAACAGCAAATTAATTATAATTTTCCTAAAATTTTTAAAATATAAGTAATTCAATAATTAATTTATCGTAAAAAAAACCCGAAACAATTTTAGTCAATATGTAAAAATCAAGTTTTCAAATACTTTTGCTATTTTTGTCAACTAAACTGTACATATCAAAGATGATTGTTATCAGTAGGTTAAAGGGCATAGAAAAGATAAAAAAATTTTGTAAGTGAATCTCATTCATGTAATTTAACTCTGCCAATAATAAATAAATAAATAAAAATATAACATTTTATCTTTACACATTCGTACACACTTTCACATACAATTGAGTGGATCAAATGTCCTTGATAAATTTCATTGCGTGTCACTCAACTTGCATACAAACATATGCGAGAAAAGAAGAGCAAACAAGAAAAATAAATACCAAGAGCAGCAAGTGGTTATTTCGTAAAATCGTATGGTTAATTGATTTTGAGGAACAAGTGCTATGAGTGGCAAAAGCACAGAGTTTAATAGAAAGAAAAAATAATAATAATGTGTAGGAGAAATAAGAATCATATTTAAAATAACACTTGTACAGTGTAACTGAGTCATACATCTCATATATGTGTGTGTACAAGCAAATGATTGTGTGCATTTTATAAGAATAAGTCATCCTTTTGAATGAAATGAAAATGTCATTTGCTTTATCATTTCTTGTTGTTGTTGCTTTTACTGTTCGCTTACAGAGATATGTGCTCTTATGAGGGAAACCAGAAATATGGAGTTGCTTGTTTTTTTTCATAAATCCAATCAAGGCGAATGTAATATATTTATCGGTTTTAGAAATTTTTATGACTTTTGGCATCGATTTGTTAGTGCATATTTTGCTCACAGCATCATGAGAGCATTTTAAACCACAACAAATATTCTCATCGGCGCAAAAATAATAAATTCTATTCGGTGATTTTTTAGCAACTTTCTGTTTGGCAACAATGTTTATTCTGCAGTTTAGCTGTTCTCGTGTAATATATTACTGTCAAATATGTTGAGTTTGGTCTATAATTAAACCATGAATCGACATACAAACGAACAACGATCACCCAAAACAACTTTTGCATCGTTTATGCGAACGCATTTGAGATCAATACAAAAACGTAAAAAAAGTGTCTTTAAAAGATCACAAACTTTGAAACTGAAAATAAATGTATTCAGATCTTTTATTCCGCCCGAACCAGTTCCAACTTGCTGGCGAACTTGGGTTGCAGCTATGAATTACTACGTCTAAAATTCTGAAAAGATTTATGTTCAAATTAGAATATTATTGACAATAACGTTATACTCCGAAAGGGTACATCATAATCAATAAAAAGTCGATTTTGAATTTTTTGTAGCTTAGAGCTTTTTGAATTTTATATGACGATATGTATGTATGTTTACAAACGAAATTGAATTGTAGAATAAAACTTTTTTCTATTAACAAAGAAGAAACTTTTTCGTTTTTATAACATATGTACACATGTACTTTTAAAACTCCTAGGTTATATTTTCGGATTTATATTGCATATTTTATGCGCATCAAATACTTCGTTAAGAGCATATTTCTGGTTTCCCTGGTTATTATAACATATATGGTTTAAACCTGACTAGTATACACTTGGAATGTAGCCATACACTAGACCTTTTTTTTGTAATTTTCTGATTTTGTATATGTACATATGGGCATTTCCACTGAAATGTTACGTAGCGCCAGATCAAGTTTTGCTTATACAAATCCTTTGACTAGAATGTTTGAATTTCTTTACTGAATATAGTGTTACGACAATATTATATTCAGTTAAATGAGAACATTAGGGCCATTGCTCGGATTTGAAAGATTAGAAGGTATACGAAAAAGTTTACTGGCGTTACGTAACATTTCGGTGGAAACGCCCATACTTAGGTATGTACTTTAGTTGTATAAGAGTAATTGCATATGTCTGTATGTATGTATTCTTTATATTTTAGTTAGTGTAACTTCTGGCAACACTTTAATTATTTCTCTAGTGTTGGCTTTTTAATTATTAAATGCACTGCAACAATAACAACGACATTTACATGAGCAAGAAGTCTTTTATATATTAAAACATTCGAAAAAAATAAGATTCTTGTTTTAAGAACTCAACAACAATATTAGAGAGTGTGGCAAAAGAAAAAGTGATACATATCACCAGCATAAACATAAACACAACACTAACAAAAAGAATAATAATAAAATAGTAGTTGAAAATAGGATATACGTCTTTTTATTATAATCACATACTCATAGTGGTAAAGCGAACAAGAGAGATAGAGTGAGATCGAGAGCGTGTGTTATTATATGCGTGTTTATGTGTCCGGAGTATTGCCAGTAATTTAGAGCATATTGAAAATAAATATCTTAAAAAAAGCTTCCCACCTAAATACTTTTATATCGTCTACGCATTCCAAAACTCTAACAGAATGTTGCATTTGCCATTTGATTTTTTAAGGTTAAAGGAGCTTGAGTATAACGCCGGCTCCAAACGGCAGATGCATTAGTTAGAGAAGATTTTCAAAGCGTAAATACTCATAGCCAGTCGCTAACAATGTTATGAGTGAATACTACTATGAGTTAATAATGCTCTGGCCCGAAAATGAAACGAGGAACTCTTGGTTGGTATACTGGTGTCTTACCTATCATAACACAACGGTACAGCTAAGCCATAGTGCATTTTTTTGGTCATACCATTACATAACGTCTATAAAAATCGCAATCAAAGTAAACCTAGTTTTTACTTTCAACACGTTAGCAAATCCTTTGCGTTTGTGCTGGTACTTGCAACGTAAGATAGCGCCTATTCAACTTTTTTTGGCACATATGAGGGATGCGAAAAGAGCTTAGAAGACGACTTTTAGCGTAAAGGTTTACCTTTAGTCGATTATTATTCGATTAAGTGGTTGTATTGGATCGTGTCATTCTGATAACCAACTGAACATGGAAAAATTAAACAAATAAAAAAATATTTTCAAATGTTGAGAATATCCTTCCTACACTCTAAACAACTTTTGTTGAAAATTAGGTCGGTAATAGCACACAACACTTTACCGACTTTATTTTTAATCATTTTTTTTTATTATTTTATTTATTTATATTTACATTTTGTTCATTTATAAACAAATTATAATATTAAACAAAATATGTATGTATGTACTCGTTTGTATGTATTTTATGTTAATTGTGTTTAATTTTCAACCCATTGACATTAATCTGTTAAATATTCAACAACCTTTATACAAAAAATGCTTACAAATCTTTATTTCAATATACCCTCAAATAAATCATGGGCTATTTGCATCGCGGTAATTCTGTATTGTATACATGATAATAGTAAATATCACTGAAACAAGAGTTGCGTAATACATTCCTTTTAAAATTATTGAGATTTATTGTTTCTTTAACTTAAATTTTTTTAATGCTAGATTCCTTCTATCAAAAAAACATCGGTAAATATAATAGGAAAACAAGCTTCATCGTAATCTAATTGATGCGATTACGGATTGTCATCAATTAGTTCAAAAACAGTTTCCAATAACTTTTTTGTTCACTTTTATTTTGTATTTAATTTTTATTTTTTCTGACTTTATTTGACAATTGTTTCCACATTTTGTAGCTGTTTTTAGGCAAGTAATGGGTGGGGAAATTTGAGGTTACGAAATAAATTGGCTATCAAATTATGAAATATCAAGAATTAAGTTGTTAACATTTGGCACATATTTAGTAAAAAATTGGGAAATTTTAACTATGGAACGCTACACTCTTGAACAAAGAATTTTAATGGTGAAAATTTACTATAAAGATGGTGAAAATTTTACTGTATCACTTCGTAAAATTCGAGCAGCTTTTTCCCAGCCCATTTTCAATTAGGCTGTTATGTAAACAAACAAAGCTCACAAAATCCACAAACAGTCCTCGAAAAATTATTACATCTAAAGAAGTGATCGTATGATGCGGTTTGTGTTTAGGCGACATCATCGGTACTTTATTTTCGAAAACCAAACCACCACCAAACCATGATAACCAATTGCCTGGTGTTGACATCACTGACCTTTGGCTTCAGCTGAACGGCACCACAAGCTACACAGCTAGCCAAACAATTCAGTTACTGCATGAGAAATTTCCCGGTCACGTAATTTATCGATTAGGCGATGTCAATTGGTCTCCTCGTTCTAGTGAACTAACGCCGCTTGATTATTTTCTCTGGAGTCATTTGAAAAACCGGGCTTACGTTAATACACTACAAACAACAAACACTCTAAAAGATGAAATTCAGCGCTGCATTGAGAAGGTAAGCGAAGCTTAGTTGCAAAATAACGTTCAAAATTTTAAGAAAAAAGGGGACATCTGCCGACGTGTTAGAAATGGACATTTACCCGACATAATATTCCATTATTAATTCCCATATTTCTATTTCATATTGGTATGAATAAAACCGAATTTGTCAAAAAAATGTGTTGTTAAGCCAATTTACTTCCTAAACTCAGCAATTTATGTGTTTTTGTGCTAACAATCAAATTCGTATAATTCTAGACAACAAGCAATTTTCAACATCAATTTGGGCAATACATGATCTTAAAATTAAAGTAATGTTTTCGAGTGTACACCTTCTACATAGAAACCTGTCTTAATTCTCCAATAAGAAGAAAAATAACAACATTTGGCAACACTTTCTAAGAGTAGGTTTGTTTTTTAAAAGAATACGATGATTATAAATAAGAGCATGTGCTTTTTTTCTGTTGTTTTTGTTCCTTTCCATCATCATAAGAAATTAGTCCTGTGGCTACAAAAAAAAGTAAAAAAACGAATGATAAAACAAAACTGTCAGCGACACGTTTTTACCCACACAAATTAATTGTGAGAGAAGACGTGAAAATATATTAAAAATACCATATACCATATACTCGCACACATACATACGCTCACATTTAAACTCATACACACATACATATACTTAAAGAAAACAGTCAACATCATAGAAAATTGAAGAAAACAAAAAAAATGATAAAACTGTAAAACAAAACCATGGAAAATCTTTTCCTCAAGTGGGTTGTTGTCACAGTCGTGGCAATATATTTGTATGAGGTAAGAGAGTGAAGAAAATAAAATTTCAAGTTTTTTAAAAGTGATGAAAATAAAATGTTGACGGTTTAGTGACTATGATACATTTTATACATTTCATATTTTTGTCATCACCCGCTAAAACTAACACCCAGCACACGTTTCAAAACTTAAATTTGTAACGTGTACGCCGAGTATGATATTGCCACCAGCATTGCTGCATTTACCAATAAAATGCTAAAAGAACCATAAGGCTCTGATGTGTTTAACTTTCAATGTAAATAAAACAGAATAACGATTCTTCTGCACATTCTGCTTTTAACTTATTTCTCTTTCTTGATTTCTACCCTTTTGAATTGAAGTTGCAAACGGTTTGTTTTTCTATTTGTATTTGTTAAATGTCTGTTGCAACGTCCAGTTGCCATTGTCGTAGAAATTCATGTTGTCTACATTGAGTGCGATAAATGTTTAGCCCATAAAATCATTTTGCAACATCATCTGTTATTTTTTTTCTCCCACAGTAGATTCCTGTACTTCTTTTTTTTTTAGTTGTGTTAGTGGTACGTTTGTTAGTGTAGAAGTTGCAATTGCTGTCTTTTTTAGTGTTGCCTCACAAAGTAAAAGACAATTTACTCTAAATACTTCTAAGTTATAGCAGAGCCTTAGCCAAACAAACACATCTGCAAACATACATACTTATGTTCTACAAAATTGTAGCCAAGAGCAAAATACAACAACATTTTCATTTTATTTCCTTTTATTTTCCTTTTTATTTGCCACACACAACCTTATTTGTAGTCTAGCGTTTAAAGTCCTTTCCCTTTTACATTGTTACTGGTACACGATGGTATGTATGACCGTATGTGTTGTATTACAATGCAGCATTGTTGTTAGTATTTCTTTGTAGCATGTTGTCAGTTGTGTAGTTGCAATTTGTTTGAAACATCTAAATAAAACGGAGCATTTAAAACAAGAAAGCCATCGGTCTCCTTCTCCTCTTTCATTCTTTTTTTTATTTCCTAAAGTAAGGGTCCTGTTTTTAGTTTTATTGTTCTGTGACACCCACAAGAAGGTGTTTAATTATCCTAGTTGTCTTAATTTCCTTTCCCCATATTACACTGAGGTTTTAAAGGGATCTAGAGATAAAATTCTTTTAAAATTGGTTGATAAAGTTGGTGAATTTGTTTTTGCATTGAATCTAAAGTTAACTCTATTGCTACAAAATTGAACAAAATACATTTATATATGTATGAATGTTTTCAGGTATGAAAAGTGTTCAAATAATTTAAATTAATTTTTATGTTTGAACCATGATATTGTATACACTTCTTAACTTATCGTTCTCTAAGCAATGCCAGATATAAACCATTGAATTAAAAAATCATTATCAAATATTTCGTTGTTTATAATTTTATTTATTCTTTTTTAAATCTATTTCTCTATATTGTTTTGCATTATTTTAAAATATCATTTCATATTTTCAAAATATGAAACACCTGTTATTCCCATAAATTAAACTTAAGTCATAAACGAGTTTTAAATACCTTTTCACAAATTTAAGACCATATTTAGCTATAGTTCTGGTGTATATGTAGTGTATTAAAATTACTTTTTTAAGTTAAGCCAGTATTATATGGTATATATTTGATACAAAAAGTAGTCACTTTAATGTGGACGTGGTAGCAAATTAAAAACACAATTTTTATTATATTACATAGAAATGCTGTGACAAAAATAATTATATGTATATAGTAGGTGGCGTATTTAGGCGACATTGTCACTATGATATTTTCATCGATATGAAATTATCATAAATGAAAAATTTCATTGATGAATCCTCGTGACAATGACACAAATAAAGATGAAATTAAGCTTCATTGCTTGTTACGAGTCTGTTAAACTCTAAAATTTAGCGACATAGTCTGCTATGTGTCGGCTACATGCTGAATGATACAATATTTTGACTTCTAAATTTCCCCGTTAACGAATTAAGAGTAATAGTTTCGATGACATTGTTTCTTAAGACTTACTAAGACACGGACCCCTGCAAGACAAAATTAACTTCTGTCATCTATTAAAATTAGAACAATGATCAAAAAGACATGTATGAAACCAAAAAAAAAAAAAAATTTGTTGTCAGTGTTCGATGATCTATCATTGTGAGCGTTTATCCAGATAATTAACTACGATGTTCGCCACCGATTATACACAGTCGAATTTCTCTGTAATCAAATGTTTGGTTTTCTTTTCGATCATTGCACATAGTACATATACTGTAAGCGTTTAAATAAAGTGTACAACCTTATTTTCTAGAATTTGCTCATTATTTCAGTCTTTCAAAATACGATATTGTTACGAAAATAAAAATACAACACTGCATTGTGGGAATTTTGGTATATGTAAATTTGGCAGCACTGCCACATCGACTCTCTTTACCTTACATTTGAATTAGCAGATATGGAAACAGACCATCTTCGATATTTCCTTAACCTTCTAAAATGTAGGCAATTAGGTATATAAAGAGCTGTTTTACCTACTTGTTAGTTAGTTATCGTTTGGCTGTCGTAATATAAAGACGTGTTAAAGCGGAAATAAAAGTGTTGTGTAGACGAATATTAAGTTGTTTTAAACTGTATAAAAATTATTGTGTAGTAATTTAAAGTAAAAACTGTAAAACAACAAAATAAAGCGGTGTTTGTTTTATTATAGCGCAATTTAAACGAACTCAAACGCTTTAAAAAGGTTAAACCGTAACAATATATTTAAACATTTTATACCTTTTTAAAATCTTATTCCAAGCTTTACGAAATTAAAAAAAAATGCTTACAACAACTAAAGTTATAAAACAAGAACGCGCCAAAAAAAGTGTACAAGAAAAAACTATACTACAATAAAGAACAACGTAGAAATACTTAGGAAGTGATACTATTTTTCCAGTAGGTGCTATCGAGTAAAACAAGAATCTGTTTTTGAAATTTTCGTAGCGCCTCCAAAATTTTCAGTTACTGGTAATAAACCGGATTTTCGTATCTTCAAGCACTTATAAGTTAATAACTTAGCTAAATATTAACCGATTCTTGGCAGATTTGAAAAGAAGAGGAACAGACCTACTAAATAATGTATAGTTTACTTAAATAAAGGAATCTAAAGGAATCTGCCTTATTGGATAAAACACATCATTTTTCTATAATCTAGATTTATATATTATCTAACAATTAATTAAATATTTATATATTAATAGATAATATTATTAATCTTATATGGTATATAGACAAAAAAAAATTCTGCATCGCTCAATATAAAATTGGATAGAGATTAAAATTTAGTCTACATAATTTATTATAATAAGAGCGAATCTAAACGTGGAAAATTTGGAATGAATTGAATAAAAATGTGTTTGCTTAAGAAATATACAGAGAAAACATTGCGATTTAATTGGCCACGACCTGTACAGCAATTTGCATACATATAAAATTATTTATATATTTTAAAAAAAATTATATTAAATATTGTTTTGCTAAAACATTTATTGTTTTGCAGACATCTGCAAAATTCGAAATAATATCCGAACGTCAAATGCATTTAGAGAAGTTTTCTATAGTAGTAATACTCATCACCAGTTACTAGCTAATGTTATGAGGTGATACCGCTCTCGAAAAACTGTTTTTCTTTTTTTAAGATGATCTGGCCTGGTATTGAACCGACGACCTTCTGCTTGGTAGGCGGGTGTCTTACCTTCCATACCACAGCGGTACAAAAAGGACAAAAGAATTAAGAGAATTTCTTAATCAATTTCTTGATTTAGCAGACATATTGAAGCGTTGTCAGCAATTTCATATTTTTTTAGAAGATTTAAGAAATGCAACAAATAGGCCTATTTTTATTTGATTTTTTAAATTTAAGTTTTTTATAAATAGAAGATAAGAAAAGAAAATTTTAAGTGATTATGACAATACAAAAAAACGAAAAATAAAAATTTTAAATATTTATTTTAATAAAATTAGAATAGAGACTAGAAAAAAAGAAAAGGATTTGAAAAAAAAAACTTATACAGATTAAAAATACTCAAGACACTAAATAATATGAAAATATATTTTTCTTAAATAATAGATACTAAACAAATAATATAATATTCATAATATAATATAATATTCATAAATTAAA
The DNA here is from genome assembly GCA_023159175.1 of Wohlfahrtia magnifica. Classification (NCBI taxonomy): domain Eukaryota; kingdom Metazoa; phylum Arthropoda; class Insecta; order Diptera; family Sarcophagidae; genus Wohlfahrtia; species Wohlfahrtia magnifica. The sequence continues at coordinate 846,521 of JAKWBJ010000014.1, forward strand.
TCACAATATTGCAAGGGCTGCTATGAATATAGTATTTTAAACAGTAGGAACACTATATTTCAATATGCGTTAATATGATACTTTGACACGTCTTTTGTAACTTTCCTAGAAAGTGTTTTAATAAAAATTGTGCTAAATTTATTCGTCCGAAAAGACGTCCCAAAAATTGTTTTAGATTATATAAATGTATATGCAATAATTTGTATTAATCTATAAGGCACCAAAAGTGAGCACTATATGTAGCATTGTGAGTAAGTACTTAATAACATAGATATGTTATCCTTAAAACGTTTTTGGCAAGTACCATCGAACGACAGTTGTGTTGCTAATGGTGTGAGCAAACATACGATGTAAAGTGGCGATTAGACGATTCATCGCGGCTTGTCAGCACGGCTTGATGTCAGGCCAACCAGCCAACCAGCCAACCAGCCAACCAGCCAACCAGCCAACCAGCCAACCAGCCAACCAGCCAACCAGCCAACCAGCCAACCAGCCAACCAGCCAACCAGCCAATCAGCTCGTATTTGTGAATTTGACAAACATGCTATTACACGAGCTGTTTGGCATGCTATCGCTAGATCGTCTAATCGCCACTTAAGACGTATATATGACCTCCATTGCACCAATATTTTAGGTGAAGAAGATTTGTTCCCGTTGAATCTTACATATCTAAGCATGTATTTCTTTGATGAAAAAAAAATTAAAAGATGCTTTTAAAGTCGGTGGTGCACCATGGACTTAAGCAAGAAGTTCCGGAATAATTCTTTCAAGGTGAGTGAAACTGACCAACAATTTTTGTACACGAATTTTATTTTTAAGCAGTTGCTGACCGTAACGGTACACTAATAATGAACAATGATGCACAGACGCAAAGATAGGGAGAATATTTAAATCAAATTAGTTACGTCATAAATGCTACTGAGAAGACCGAAACGGTTCAGAACAATAGTGAAAAAAAAAAACTAAAGGATAGAGCCCTCCCAATCTGAATGAGATAAAAGAGGTGATTGGTAAATTGAAATGAGGCGGCAGATAAAGATGGATTACCAGCCGAAATTCTACAGATTGACATCCAAGTCACCACTGAACTTCTTCGAACTCATATATCATCAGTATGGAAGAAAGAGAGGGTGCTTCCAACTCGGAAGAAGAGCATCATTGTAAAGTTACCAGAAATTGGCGAATGTAACAACTGAAGAGGAATTACTCTGCTTACCACCATATATCAGGTGTTTTTTACAGTTACACAGGCTTAAATCATAATAAAACAAAGAAATATATTTTTAATATCACTGAAACGGGCTTTGTTGGATAGAAAATTTTATAACATAAATATAAATCTATATATACTCGTATGTATACATAAGAGGACGATAAAATCTCTTGTAATTGATGTTCTCTGAAATACGTCAACGAGCGATTGACGTTTGATTGAACCCTTTTGTATTGCATAAGTTTTACTTGAAAACGAAATTTGTTACAGCACTAAAACTTTGTGTGCGTTAAAAAATATTTGTAAAATTGTGTATATAAAAATCATAAGTAGAAAGGTTTCATTTGGTGTGTGGCTTCACTATTGTTCAACTGGGCGGTGCCATGCCCATATAAAATTTGTATTCATATGCCTATATCTTTAAAACAGTAATAGTAAGAGTCTCTAAATTTGTCCCAAATAACTTTGTGGTCAATACAAATCATCAGTAAAAAATTGGGCCGAATTGGATAAGTAGGAGTAGCACCCCCAATACAAAGCAATTGATTTTATTATATCCTTGGAATGGTTATAGTTGAAGATTCTGAATTTGATCTAAATAACTTAGTAGTTGATACACATCATCATTTGAAGTTTGGGCGAAACTGAATAAGTGGGTGTGGTATCTCCCACTTAAATTAAATATTAATTTTTGCATATCTTGAGAACGATTAGAATGGAAGGTTCTGAATTTGGTCTAAATTACTTCTTAGATAAAAAGTTAGCGGAATCGGCTAAGTAGGCATTGTACCTTCCATACAAATTAAATAATGATTTTTGTATTTTTTAGAGTTAAAGTTTCTAAATTTAGTTAAAATAACTTGGCAGTCATTACAAACCATCATTAAAAAAATATGGAATTTTGCATGTGTAGAGAACGGTAACAGTAAAAGCTTTCTTTATCTATCCACATCAGTTAAAAGGCAGGTACAACGTAAAGGTTCCCAGCAACGCGGGAGGGATTACTCTAGTAAATGAATAAATAATGTTTGAATATGATTCCGACCACCACGGCTAGTGCATGCGCCAGATATTTAGTAAAATTTTCTTTTTTTTAGTTTTATTCCGTTCTATTGTTTTTATAAGTTGACTGATTTAGTTATTATTTTTCGTTATTTTATTTAAGAAATATTTTGAATATTTTCGTGAAGTGAGAACAATTATCACAGAAAAAAAAGAGACAAACAATTAACACAGAGAAAGAAAAATAAAAAATTAAAAACTCGAACTCCCGTCGAGCCGACAAAAGACGTATTAATGGATCAGATGACAAACAGTTCTTGCAAATCTCAACGTAAATAAGTCATCTGAGCCGGATGGCATTCCAGCGCTTTCCCTAAAGCCGTGCTCTTCGACGCTTGGGCGTCTATTGGCTAACCTTTTCAGTGCGTCTTATCGTGCCGGTGTTCGGCACTTTCCAAAGTCATGGAGAGTACGACTAATTATCACCTTGTGAAGTATTTGAAATTCAACAATTTGCTGAGCGATCGACAGTACGGTTCTGCTGGTTCCACTGGTGATCTTCTGGCGTTACTCTTCGAGTGATGGATTAAGTCCGTTCATGGATTTGGTGAGAATAAAGTTGTGGCTCTGGATATTTCTAAGGCGTTTGATAGAGTTTAGCACTAGGCGTTCATATCCAAGCATATTGCTTTTTATGTCGGTGGTCACTTTTCTCGATTTATATTGAGCTTTCTCAGAAATCGCACACTAAGAGTGGTTATAGAAGGGATCTCTTACGACGAGTTCAGGATTAATACAGGAGTACCGCAAGGCTCTGTTCTTTTTCCCACTTTATTTCTCATATTTCTAAACGACTTTCTTCTTTTTTCCAATCCTGTCAACAGCAACATTTGTCATTCATATTCCTTTGATCGTAGGCCGAGCCTCTTGGAGATTGGGGCGAAGAGGCGAAACATGAATGACACACTCACAAATGACTTGGCGAAAATCACCGAGTGGGATCGTGCAGAGAGGGTCGATTTTAATGCCCGTAAGACCCAATGTTGTTTTTTAACACACAGGAGTGGTGGTGTGGTGTCATCTGTGTCAATGGGTAATGTAGATATTGAGGGATCAGATGCTCTCTGTTCTGGGCATGAGAATTCATTGTAACATTGGAATGATCACATATTTCGAGTGTCGAAAGAAGCATTCAAGTGTCTCCGTTTCTTAAAACGGTGCAGGAAATACTTCACTCCATCTGACCTCCTCAATATTTACAAGACCTATATCCGACCTAAGCTGGAATACAACTCTCATATATGGGCCGATGCTTAAAAGTCTATTTGGAGCTTCTCGACCGCGTACAGGAGAGGGCGAAAATGCTTATTAATTATCGATTCGTTAGAGCACCGTCACAATGTGGCGTGCATTCCATTGTTCTATCGGTGCTATAACAGAATGTGTTCGCGAAATGTTCACGAAATTAGGAAATTAATTCCGAAAAATCACATATTCTTACTCAGTACCCGTATTTCCCCGTAGTGCACATCTCCTTGTAGTTGATTGTCCAGCGAATCGTACAAAGCAATATAGGTAAATCTCGTATTTTAGTCACACTGTACGTTTGTGGAACAATCTTTCCGCGAAAGTCTTCCCTGCCACTTACGACATGAGTAAATTCAAGTCGAACGCCCATAAACACTACTCCCTCTTCCCTCCTTCCCACAACTTATTTTCCTAATAACAGCACAATACACTGCATAAGTGGGGTCATCATCCCTTGAGTGCTGGTCATGAATGAAAAAAAGACAATCTGGAACACAAATTCTCACATACTTTTCGCAACTTACGCGTCCGTATTTCGCCAATAACTCTTAAAATGTTGATTTCCAGGTGTTTAATTTTATGGGGCTTATCGACGTAGACAAGTAACTTTACATAATCCCAAAAAAAATAATCCAAATGGATGATTGGTGGCCAATTAATTGAACAATTACGTAAAATTACTAATTCATTAAAAGTTTCTTTGAGTAAATCAACTGAAGCGCGCGCTCCGTGGTATGTGGCTCCGTCCTGTTAGAATCACATGTCATCAAAATTAATGCCAACGAAGTGAGGTACAAAAAAAAAAAATCTAATTATGTCCATATACCGTTCACCAGTGACAGTAACATTCTGACCATCATCGTTTTCGAAAACATATGGACCAAAGACGCCGCCAGCCAATAAAGCGCACCAAATAGTATTTTTCTGTGGATGTAATGGTGTTTCGACAAAAGCTTGTAGACTGTTCTCACTTCAAATGCGACAATTATGCTTATACGTACCATTTAACCAAAAATGGGCTGCATCGAAATACAAAACCATTATGGCGAACAGAACCATTCAGCTGTTCCAACTCAAGGTTATGAACCTCTAAAAAAACCCATATTAAGATACTTGCAGTCATAACACAAGGAAGCAAAAAGCAAAATAGACAACATATTGCGAGACGAACAATCAGTCTTCAGACAGAATATAAGCTGCATAAATCAAGGCAACACTCTAAGCATAATCAAGGAACATTCTATTGAATGGCATACCACCTGTATCTACTGTTCGCCGATTTCAAGAAAGCATTTGATACCATCCGACGAACTGCAATATGCAAAGCACTAAGAACGAAAGGAATACCCCAGAGAATAATTTGAATAATTAGTGTGGTGTACGAGAATGCAGAACTTGCTGCTTGCCACAACGGAAGCATCAGTCAACCATTCCACACCAATGCTGAAGTAAAACATGAATGCCTACTATCATACCAGCTATTCACCATCGTGTTGAATGACATAATAAGAATAGTCCGTTCAAAGAGAAGAGGAATATCATGGAGTCTCTATTCTCGAAAAGATCTCCAATATGCAGTCATAACTGGAGGATCTAGAAAGATTGACTCGCAACTTTTAATTAAATATTTTTCAAATGGAATTAATTTCTTTTTACTTTTTTGTTAAAATTATTACAAATCCTTCTTTTTATTGCTTTTTTATCTTCAATAAAATAAAATCTTAAGCAAAGGTTTTTATCCACTGAAAAAGAAGTACTCGAAATATTTATTATTTTTTTATAAAGTTTCTGAGTTTCACTTATTTTTTCTTTATTTTTGATAATTTCAGTCTTTTTCTTTACCACTTCTTTTTAGCAGCGTTTTTTTTTTTTCTCATGATATTCTCACTTATTGTCTGGGTTTACTTTTTACTTCTTAATAATACCAACCAGCAGCAATAACACTGCCACTACTTCAATCAACAAGAGCGCAGTAGGGTTTTTCAATAGAAATAAATTTCAAAAACTCGAAAAAAGAGTGTTGAACAGCCCTTCATTCTTCGTTTTAAAGAATTTCACTTTTTCGAGATTTAGGTTGAGATTTTATAAATTTTCAGACGTACTGCTGAAATTATTGAAGAAAAAACAAAAACAAAAGTAAACGCCTTAATCATGTTCGGTAGTTCTATACTGCTGTTCTATCCACCAGATAGAACACAAATGTGCACAACTGAAGATAAAAGAAGAATAAAAAAATAATCAAAATAATAAAATAAACCCATCCGTCAGCAGTAGCTTTCGAAGATTGGCTGGCTCATATAAATCGCGTTCCTATGGAGTGTTTGTAGAAATTTAAATTAATAAAAATGGGTAAGAAAAACAGCTGCCCGCTTTTGTTCAATTTAAGCGAATTTTTTTTTTATTTAATTACTTTTATTTTTTTCTTTTATTTAAGTTTTATATATTAATGCCGATAAGAAACATAAATATATAGTTTTTTCTGAATTTTATTGAGCGTCAAACAAGGCCACCAAGTTTATTAAAATTACACCTGCCCTCATCATCGTCGTCATCATTATTATCACCAAGAAACGATTTGCCCAAGGAATCTAAAAACACTAAGAGATGTTTTTAATTTTTTGTTTTTGTAGAAGTTAAAAAAATTATAATTTTTAAAGCATATTGTTGCTTTTTTTGTATCAGGTAAAAAAAAAGGATTGGCAGGCTATGTTTTGTTGTATTACTTTTAAAGATTTTATTTCTGAAGCAAAGGACAGCTGGTGTCTCCAATAAAATTAAATCAAGATAAAATTAATAAACAAAGAAGAGTTTTGAAGTTTACAAGCAACCAAATCTCTTTGTATAGTGTTATCTTAAAAAAAATGAAGCTAAACAAGTTGCGATTAAACTCTTGTTTATTACTATTGGTATCATAGCTGCCAGTTTTGACGACTTGATCCCCAAAAAATTACATATTGAGGATTTGACGTTTTTCGACCTTATTTTGATAATTTTTTAAAACGAAAACTTAACGAATTTGTCTTTATTGCGCTAAACAGAGATATGTACTCATTTCTGCCACCTTACGTCTGTTACAGCTTGGAGTCTTCTTCTTATAGAATGAACTAGATTGTTAGTAATATTGTGTACCTGGAGGAGAATTTTGAGATCATTTTTGCTTTTAAATTTGTGCTCGGGTAATTTGATTTTCATATGCAAATGCAATTGCTCTATTGGGTTAAGGTCAGTGCCCTGTGGAAGATGCGACAGCAGTTTTTTATGTTACATAGGAAGAACACTTCATTATTGCGAGACGAGCTATTTAACTGTGCGCATGATTGTGCTAAATAGTCTTTTGGTGTCTTTAAATAATCCATCGTATTTATTATTCCTTCTTTGAAAGTAATATTTCGAATTCTATTCGATCATATTCAGCCCCACACCATAACTTGTTAGCAGCCATGTTTGACAGTTTTGTTCACATTTTTGATATTTTTCTGCTATATTTTTATGTTTTATCTGGTAGCTATGTTTGGTATACAGTAACAATTTTTTTTTAGTTTTTGATTAAATAACCATATTCCTTTAATCGCTTTACGAATTTAGGATCCCATATTTAGATCCTTATTCAGTCAGTGGTAGAAAGCTTATTCAACCTTTTGTATCATTATTAACAAATTGTCAAATATTTGTTTATTGTCATAAACTAAGGCTTTTTGATCAATGATATCATCGATCTATGGCGATCAAAGGTATGCTTTTAATAAGGCAATAGTTTAATTCAAGGAACGCGTAACCAGCCTTTATCTATCGATATAACCACACACGATAAAAATTAATGTCCTTTCTTTGAAATGACACACATGTTTTATTCTTAAAGCAAAGTTTTTTGTTGCTGGTATTTATCATCCACTAAAATGTGTTGGGCGAAATTACATTTCCAAAAGTTGCGCTTTGAGGGACTAAGAAAAAGTAAAAGAAGAATTTTTCGTTTATAGTCCATACATACAAAACCCGCAGTTATTATCGTATATCTTGGGAATTATAAAAGATAGAGTCTTCAAACTTTTCACATGCTATTCTGTTTTCAAGTTACATGCCATGATAAAAAATTAACTATATGGGAAGAGCGAACGTGACAACTTCCATAAAAATAGTATTTTTTATCGCACATCGCAATATTTATATCAGCGAGAGACGTCAAAAGTCTTAGCATTTTTTTAAAACCATAGTCAGGTGGCAAATAAACGGATAGGATTAGGAAAAAAGAGAATTTATTTTATATTTATAATATACATTAGGGAGATCGATTATTCGACTTTTTTAAAAAACCGGTTTTCGAATAATTCGAAAAGTAGCACTTTAAAACAACCGGTTTTCGGTTAATAATAATTCAAATAACCGGTTAACCGGTTCTTTTATTTAAATAAAATTGTTCCTAATTCTTGAAGCACAGAGCTGGACTACGTCGTTTTAAGAATAAGCAGAAACTGATGGAGAGCTTAAAATTAAAGTGGCAATCAACACTAACAAATATCATAAAAACTATGCCAAAACGGTGTGCGGAGGCCACAAAAACAAATTTTATTACACAAAGTACCGAAAACTTCGTAAGTTTCGAACAGCTACTCAAGGAGCTAATTTCCTTTTTGTTGTATTACTTGGTATAGAATGGAATTAAAGGTTTCTTATTATAGTTATAACTTAGGTGCTTAAGATAACAAAATTTAAATATGTTACTTTGAATAAATCTATTAGTAATATACGGGTCCTTCAACCGGTTAAAACCGGTCGAATAATAACCGTCCGATCTTCCTAATAAGCACACACAGAAAAACTTCATAGTAAAAAACCGAACAAACGTGTAGTTTTTCTGAACATTTATTGCGTTTTCTGTTTATAGTAGAAAATTAAATAAAACGTTCAGTTTTTAATGAAACTTGCATTCAGTTTTCAAATATGACAAGTTCAGCTTTCGTTTAAGCAAACGTGCATTCAGAAATATACTACGATCGTTCAGTTTTAGTCCTACTGAATGTATGTTCAATAAGTAAAAATGAGCATTCAATTTATGCAATTTATATATGCAGACCACAAACAATACAGGACAAAAGATGATTTAAAAGTGGCAATCTGCAACATCTGGCGCGAAATCCGCTCCCACGTTCTGCCCAAAGGTTTCCCGCGACCCATACCGCACAGGTATTATTAGATTATAAATTATTACAAAAAAAAATAACAATTGTGATACCTTCTGATTAGATTAATTGCTTATTAATCATTATCATTAAACCTTATCATTTTGACGCTTTGAATTTTGCACTTATTTACATAAATTGAAATATACATAATATAACGTTACAACTCTAAGAGCAAAACCGGCTTATTTATTATTCACTTATTTGAACGTAGAATTTTTTGGAATAAGGTGACCATACATAACATTTTATAGTTTGGATGAATTGAGCAAATATTAAGGTGACCTTTTCATTTGGAAACACACCTTAGTGCAACTTCTATTGTCATTCTGCCTGCTTCAGTTGATGAAATGTGTTGTCATTCATTGATAAACATATAGCATAAGCTTCAAAATTACTGATGCTGATTTCTTCTCAGCTATAGTTGTGAATGTTGCCCAATTTCTCAAGAATAATATACAAATTATGTTTGTTCAAATAAATAATTTTAAATAAACCACAAATAACTTACCTTAAAACTCCGTCAAAAAACTGAAAATTTTATGACATTTTAGTTGGAAAATAAATGTATGACATTCAAAATAAAAAGAAAAATAAAAAAATACGAATTACCCAATTAACATTAAACAAACTAAAAAAATTATTTTCTGATAAAAATCAGAATTATTATTGGCCATATAAATATACAATACATATCTATATATTTTTTCTTTTACGTCTAAAGCAAACACTTCAAAATAGTTTTTGTCTGGAGAAGAAAGTGTTATACAATATGTGTATGTTCATGTAAATCTATATATTATTTCTGATTACACCACTTGTAAAATTGCTTATTGGGTAACTTCTGAGGTCTGTGTTACTGGGTTCAAAGAATACAAAAATTCAATAAAATGTATTTTCAAGATGTTGCATATAGGCTTTTTAAACAAAACGTTCAGATTTTTTTTGGTTTTTTTTTTTATCCTTATGCCAAACGAAACATTTTACATTTTCTATGAAAAAATTGAGTAAATATTTCATTCTGACAAAGGTTGGGAAAACCTGAAAAATAATTTTAAATTCATTTCTGACTGCTGAACGCTTATACTCAGAAACAAAACATGCGTTCAGTATTAAAACTTTTGAACGTAACTCTAAAGAAGCGTAGTAAATATGTCTATGAGGCATTCAAATTTAAATTTTTTGAATATTATGTTCAACACATTTCGTTTTATCTGTGTACCATTATAGATTTCCGGGCAACGCCGGAGGGGTAAAGCATGTTCCTTTATAATTTAAAAAAAATGTAATTAACTATACAATTGATTTAATTTTGCAGAAAATATTAAAAAATACTCTCTTTCACTTTACTTCTTCTAAAAAGTGGTATTTTAAACACAATCTATCACAATTTGTCATAATAATGTAATTTTCAATGGCACCTCATTATTTTCGAATTAAATTCATTTGTCAGAAATAATTATTTTCGTTTGCATTCAATTGTTTCTTTGCTTGGCTTCACTATTGTGACAATACCATTGTGTCTGAGTGTTGAAAGAAATATGTTTACAATACCAATGGATTAAAAATGAAAATTTGTTTCATTTATAAACTTTTTAAATTGTTTCTTTACCTGGACTTTCTATTGCTATGTATGTGTATAGGTATGTATATTGTTAAAATCTATAAAATTTATAAGATTTTTTCTAGTAAACACATTTCAACTTCTTTACTATTCAAATAACCATACGAACAGTTTATTTTTAGAGTTTTATTTTCTTAACACGAAACGAAAAAAAATTTGATTGCTTTTCGGCTTTCAATAGCAGCAGCAATACCAATATGTTGAATGCAACAGTGTTAAAAGCATCTACATAACATACATATAAACGAATAGTCTGTTGTATTTATTTATATATGATTAACCTGAATCATTAAACCTTTAACGTTTTTGAGATCGTTTTCTTTAAAAATATAATTTAAAAGCTTTTTATAGCATTTCTTGATTCTACCCGTACATGTTGCCCTTTTTCTAAAGTTATTTTGTGGTGTTTCTTGTAGTGTTGTTGGATATTGCAAAACATCTGTTTGTGTTAAAATTTTGTATACTTTTTATTGATTTTGTTGTTGTTGTTTAAATATTTATTGCAGTCTTTTAGTTCATTGTTTTTTTGTACACCCTACTCCATCGTACTGAAATATTGTGTGTACATTAAGTTCATATTGATGCTTGTGAAGCAAAAAACAATAATTTAACATCTACTTTCTATTGTTGTGATCGGTTTCTGATTTAAAAATGCGTAATAAAATTATAGTTGGAAATTTTGAAACACCACATTTTGCTAGAAGATGCATAATCGAAACTTAAGCTATAATTGTCTTTTGATGGGTTTATATGAATAATATCGTTAGAAAAAATTTTATTTTGAAATTGCGGTGGTTCAGATGTTTGTTGCGATCTAACTCTGTAACTCATTCTAGAAAATTAGCGCAAATTCCATTCTGATTTTAATAGTGAATGCGGGATGTTGCTGCTGGTATGTTATTTGGCACAAAATTTGCTTATTAGTCGTTAAACCAAGTTTTGCAATTTGCATTTTGACATGACACGACATGACAAGAATATAGTGCAAATAATCTTAATAGCTTATTTCATTTTTGTTTTGACACTCTTTGAAAAAGCATTAGCAACTAATTCAGAGGATTTCTTTCCGATTGTCTAGCTTAATATAGTCATATATCATATATAAATCTCAAGCATCTCAAAACGCTTAGTTATGAAAAATGGCAGAATAATGTGTAGCTTCTCGGAATTCTATTTCAAATTTCGCAAGGCAAAACACTAAAATTATATTTTTTATTTGGTACCAAATATGTAATACTTTTTTAATATTATTTTTGATCTGATTTAGCTTTTAATTATTTGTATTCTAACATGATTCAAAGTCGATTTTTTGTAAAGAGTGGTTCAACTAAAATGTACGATATTAATTACAAATAAAACCAATAATTTTTGGTGAACCATCTTAATATTTTGTATTATGATAGAAGGATTTATGACAATTATGTGGAAAACAAAATCTCGGCCAAATGATCGCCATGACTTCACTGTTTTCAATGATTGCGATTCAATGTCGTTAATATACCGAATTATCTCATCCTTTAGCTCTTGAAATGTTCTTGGCTTATTTTCTTTTAAATATTCCCAAAGAAAAAAATCCCACGGTATCAAATCACATGATCGTGGCAACCAATTAACATCGCCAAGGCGTGATATAACACTTCCATTGCATTTCTCGCTCAAAAGTGCCATTGATTCGATGGCTGTGTGGCAAGTAGTACCATCCTGTTGGAATCAGATATCGTCCAGGTTCATATCCTCAATTTCTGGTCACAAAAAGTCCTTTATCATCTCGCGTTAGCAAACACCATTCACGGTAACTGCTTGGTCGACTACATTTTGTGCATCGGATTTTCGAGAATCACTCGTAGATTATCTTTTGCCCAAATACGGCAATTTTGCTTGTTAACGAATCCACTGAAGTGAGAGTGTGCCTCGTCGCTGAAGATGATTTTCTTTGTAAAGTCACCATTCACTTCTGTCTGTTCAACTAGACATTTGGCGTATTGACGACGCTTGAAAGGGTTAGTAGGCTTCAGCCCTTGAGTCAATTGAACCTTGTTCGTGAGATGTTCAGTTGTCGGGCACGACGACGAGTTGAGGTCTACCACACTATCGCGAACAACACCAATGTTTTCCGCAGAACGAACTGGGAAAGCATGCACAGGTGTCTCCACATTTTCTAAAGATGAAAGATGATGAAATTTGTGCACAATTCTTGCGGTTTTGAACACATTTGGTCGATTATGCTTACAATAAACTACAAATTGCACGAAATGCATTTTGATTTGATCGCCCATTTTCGTAAAAGGCTTCAACAACCTTAACGTGCTGTATACCTTTCAATGGTATGGTTGAATTTGTGAAACACTAAAACAAAGACATATTAAATTAAGTTGGTTTAAGGTATTACTCACAATTAATATGGTAGATTATGGCTACACTATGTCAGAAGTTCTTATCAGAAATTCCTTATGTAAGAAGAACTTATCCCTCGCTACACTTTTAAAAATTTATATGATATGATTTATGAATATTCATGTCAGTATACAAACAATTTTTATACCTAAATAGCTGTGCAACACTGTATGCTTTTAACAATAGAAATACCCAATTTGTAATCATCTTAAAAGCTATGTTGTCTGAGTTTTTTTTTGCAAAAACCTTTTGCTCAGCCAAAGGAAACACCTGTTAATAGCACTTATAACTCAGGTATAACGCAAAATCACGAAAATACTTCATTAAATTATGATTAGAAGTCATTAAAATACAAGCTTTAAAACAACACTACAATTTTTTTTAAGAGATCATTTTACGAAAACAAAAATTTTTTAAAAACTCGTAAAAAAAAACTAAATTCCTATTATAGCTATTTTTACTAAGTTTCATTTAAAGAAAAAGTTTTTATACGAGTATGTCATTTACATTTTGTTTTGTACATAGAATTAGATCTTCACTTCTTTTCAACGACACGCTGACAGCAATTTGGAGATCGATGTTCTAGACAATAGGTTTTATAGCATTTTGCACAATAATAAACATCCACACGCTTCTTCTTTGATGGACAGAGCTTCTAAATTTATTAAACGATCAAGATTTAAAATAATTTTGTTAATAAAACAATACAATTTTATTAAGAACGTGTAGTAAGAAATATGACTTTAATACTAAGTCTCGCCTCACTGACAACACGAAGTAGTATATCTCCGTAACAAAAAACCTTTGCGCAATGAACTTTATCTCACATACTCAAATGATAGATTACTACATTGGCTTGAAACTTCGTGCTGCTACTGGCACTCGATCAAAACGAAATGCGTACAAACGGCAGTCGTTGCGCCTCACAGGCGGGGTTTAGTTTTCTAGGGTTAATACTATAAGTTTATTGTATTTTGTTGAAGCTTATTTCATCTTATAAAGGGTGGCTGATGAACCCTACTGCATTAAAGAACTCAATTAACTTTTTATTATAACAGAGTCAAGAGTTAGGAAATGTCATTATTGTACACTTTCGGAGCTCAAGTTACGCTTGCCAGTTTTTGATATATATTACTTTTTCTAATGTGCACACAAAAATATTGTTTACAGTAATTTTCACTCAAAGGCTAATTCAAAACTAACTTTAAGTCAATTGTTAAATATATTAAAAATGTGTAAATAGAACTGCCAAATAAGATCTAGTTTACGATTGTACGAATATAGAGATGGGGATTCTAAGCCTCATGTACCACATTACCCAAGTAACTATAAGAACCAAGCCTCCGTTTTATAGAGTACCAAGAAACCTGACTTGACCGATAAAAAATCCTCTTTTATGGTTTTGTATGTTGTGGATAGTAAATTCGTTTTTAACTTTATATTTTCTTTGAATTGTTTATTCCTGTTCCTTCAACCTGGTTATTTAAAGAATTTAATTGTTTGTGTTTTTAAATTACATATTTATGTTGTTTATTATTATTTACATGAAACAGCTCTGAAATTAAATAAACGTTTCAAAAATTAAGAAAAACAACTTTTTAATGGAATTTTTTAAGATTTTCTTAGTAAATGCTTTTACCTCAGATATCAAGAATCTGAAATTAAATAAGCAAAAAACAAAACATTTTTTTTTTGTTTATAAATATATTTCTTTAGATAAATGTTTATCATGGACCAATAGTACGCAGAATTCTGATCTCACTTTTAAATTTCTTAAATTGATTGTTGAAATGTTAAATATTAATTATTATTAGATAATCAATTTTAATACGTTTTGAATCTACAGAGACCAACTAGCTTCACTTTGAATTGCAGTTTTGATCCCTAATTATATCATTAATTATTCTTAAGTACCAATGAATAGTATGAAATTAAGATAAAGAAATCTTATCTAAATTTTATTTATTTGCCCACTAAGCCAAAAAGTGTTGCAGTAAATCTTCAAAACATGAAAAACGCTGTGTGAAGCTCTTCATTTACTATATACCATACAAGAAACCTCCCTTTAAGATTAATACAGATTTTGGTTAAATAAAAAAAGAAAAAATTTTGTTTTATACTCTTTTCATACATTTTCAACATATTTCAACATTCAAACAATGGTGTGAAGTTTCATTTTAATTATATTTAATAAGTTAATAACTGCTCTACGATGGTTGAAGTGCTATAATGAGAAGATGTTTTCAAAGAAAAACACCAGCAGCAAGCAATACAAAACAGCAACAGCAGAATATTCATTAAAATGTTGTAGAGGGACTTGAAATTAAGAAAAATGTATAGAATCTCTAAGGCAGTACAAAAGCGAAACCATTGACGGAAGTCTCTACAACAGCAAAAAGAGGCGTGAGATCGGCCATCATTATGTTTTTGTATTTTTCATTAAAAAAAAAGAATACAATGAAAACCAATTATTCTAAAAAAATAAACGATGAAAAGGAATACGAAAATTGAAAAGTCAAAAATTATATTTAAAAATATTTCCACCTTCCGCACACCTCGCCACATAAGCATTCTTAAGATTATAATTTTAAAGGTATGATTAGTTCAAGGCCTTTGAACTGTTGGTGCTGTTGTCAATTTTTACTGCAGCTGCAACAATGACAGTAACGCTAAATGCTTATGACAACTTTTATAAAGGAAATGTCATTTTCTTGTTGTTGCTGTTGGTATAGATTTATAATGGTATTGTTGTTGTTGTTGTTTTTGTTTCAAGTGCGTACAAACAAAGTTGTTTTTATAAAAGGGATACCAATTACCCACATCTTCCAGATGGTGCACACGAAAACAAAATTTGCCTCAATATCATCGAATCAACAAAGAGTAAAACCAAAGGCAAAAAAAGAAAAGACCAAAAAACAAACAAAAAAGTTGGTGAAGACCGGAAGTTGTTTGAAATATAAGATTTTTAAGATAACATACATACATATATTTTCAAGCAAATTTTACTAAATTCATAATCACATACATATACATTAAGAACTAGATTTAGGGTCTCATACTTCATTTCAGTTACCCAATAAACATTTAAACCTTAGAAAATATAAAAAAGTTGTAAAAAAACTATTTTAATATGGATATGTGCCACTAAAAATTCTATTAAACATTGTATTAGTCGAATGCTCTGTTGGTCAACATGATAGTTCACTGAGCTCAAATAGTCAAGTAGAGTCTAAAGGACCCCATTTTGACAAGACCACTTGTCAGATGTATTGTTTTAAATAAAGCCAATAGTAGTGAGATAGTAGTGAGTAGTTCATGAGGTCTAAACACAGATAACTCACCAAAGTTGGATATTAGCTGTCAAAGAATCTGTTCCATTTGATAGGGTCGGGCATTCTTAGAGAAGATTGAAAACCGTTACGCTCTTTTCTCTATTATTGCAACTTCGATAAAAGTCGTTGAAGGCGAGTCTAAGTCGACTCTCATATCTACTTAGCACCACAAATTTAGTAATTTTTTCAAGCAAATTCCAAACTCTAGAATAACTAGATTTAAAAGCACTAAAATTGGTAAGTAAAAGCCGTTCTTTGAAATAAATACGGACCGCTTTATTATGTGTTTGTTCACTGTAGAGAAGTTCAATTGTACTTGACATATTATCATCATCATCATTCTGATAAGGTACTCTTTCAGGACACTGCGACCCTTAGAATCTATTGTGCCATTTCCGGTCTACATTTCGTTTAACAGACCTGTTGACTTTCTAATGAAAACCAGCAGATCTGAAACCCTAATGATGGATATGTCTGCCAAGGAGACCCTTATGTCTTCTAACATATCCATTTAAACCTATTAACAACTCCACATTCAATATGTGTTTCGCCATCTCTGATGTTTGTGAACAGTCTTCAAACATCCACATCCGTGACCGCCATCCTTTTCAGATAAGCTCTCTCAGTCCACAATGATCTGTAAGAAAATCCATTAGGAGTTTCATGTCTTGAAGTACTTGAGAACCTCAGAGCGACGCCCAAATTGTTACCATCTATTCCACAGCATCCAGATAACCAAAATAACTAGACCCTATTTTTAAGCGAAAGTCTTTGCAACGTATCGTAGCAATATTTGACCAGTCGAGATGTCATACGATCTGAGCCAAGTGTCCTTAAGGCAGTTTGTCTGTCGGAGTATACATTAATGGGTTTACCCTTGAGCCCACTGTTCAGGTTGTAGTGTAGTGTCTTATATACCATAATTAGTTATAAAATTTAAATTTGTTTTTCTGTGTCGTGAAAATATTGCCGGTTGCAATCTTTAATTTAATTAGAAACCTTACTCGGAAGACGAAATACTGTAGTTAAAGTTTTGATTTTTACTAAAAAAAAAAAAAAAAAAAAACTAAATTCAGAGAAGGTAGAAGATATTCCTTTTCAAATAAGAATTAAAATCTAAATGTTCTTATTTATGTTTATTGGGTAACACTGTCACTCTGGGGTTCTGAAAGCGTTGTGTTACGTGGCACTGTATGTTGTTTGTTATAATCTTTTTTTATTTAAAATTTTACAATAGAGCTAAAACACACATATTTAAAGCCATAATCATAGCTTTGTCTTGTCTGTTATAGCAATTGATAATCATGTGTGTATGCACATACCATACACGTTTGCTATCATATTTGTCTGTTTGGTGCATTGTTTTTTGCATATTTAAAATGCAAAGGATTCAAACAGATGGACGGACAAAATATTCAAAACATACCAACAATTGCCATAATCATAAACAATACATGCTTATCAGTTTGATAGAATCTTTGTTTATCTTTTCATTTTTTAATTCTATAGAAAATATTAAAGATACGTAGAGTTTGTACAACCTCACAGTAATTCGTAACAGAAAAAATTCTTAACATAATTGCTCTATCAACAATATTAAAATTGTGTGTAAAATAGTTCTATATAGACAAACCTTCTCTTATTAAGTAAATATTACACGGTGCGACAAAAAAAAAAAAAACCTGACAAGTGATAACTCTTTTCTGATAGGCGCTATCGAGTAGTTTTTGGAATTTTCAAAACACCTTAAAAATTTCGACTTACGGCTAAAAAACCGGTTTTTCGAACTTACATGCATTTATAAGCTGATAACTTAGCTGAGTATTAACCGATTTTAAGTTTTTTCGTATATGGAAAGAAGACAAAAAGACCTTTTCAATGATGTATTCTTAAGTAGCCTTGAAGAATCTGCGTGTATTTTTCAAGCAAATACATTTTTCATCAAATTTTTACCACATTTGTCAAGTTTAGATACGCTTTTGTTCACTATTTTATATAGGAACCGCACTATTGATAAATTAATTAAGGATTTATACTAAGTTATATTAAGAATAAAATGGGACTTACGATTTAGAAATCCGTTGGAAATTGACGGAGTTATTAAATTTTTTAGTAAAGCAACTCATGAAAAAATCATACTTTTATTACAACAAATTTTAAACTTTTTTTAAAATACAGTTTCAAAGTAATAAAAGAAACACCAGTTTGCTGAAAACTTTACGAATTTTTCATGAATTGCATTACGAAAAATAGTAATAACTCCGCAATTTCTAACGGATTTCTAAGCCGTATGCCTCATTTTATTCATATCTACATATATAAAAATAAGTGTACATTTTAATGTCACCACTAACTGTGGAAGCTGGTCAGCCGATTTCAATCACAATATCAAGGTTCGTTGGGGATAGTTTATGTAAAGTTTGCACGAAATAGGCCCGGTGGTTCCGGGGATATGGCATTTAGATTTTCCAACAAAATGCCTTCCATTTTCCATATTATGATTTTTTATTGTTACTTGAAAAGCTTATAGGTTACAAAACAAAAAAGTTAAAAGCAAAACAACGATTCCCTCTTCAACCACCTTGAAGGCAGAACAACGTTTGCCAGGTCAGCTAGTAATTAATATAATTAATATAATTCATTAATTATTTAATCAACAGTAAAGTTCCTATATAAAACAGTTTTTTTTATTATTGAAATTTCATGAAATTGCACCTACCATTAGCTAACAAGTAATATTAATTTAGTTTATACATATATTCAGGAAGTAAAAAAAAATATAAAAATTATTTAATTTTAAAATAATATTAGGCAATTAGGTCAATGAGTTTGATTCTTCGAAGTCTTCTTGTATAGGTTGGCTCACTAAGTTTAATGGCTTCAGGATTTACGTGGTATTTTAGTCTCCTTTCACGCTTAGTTGCAAAAATAGAAATTGTATCACCCACTGTTTTAACCGACAAATCTTTGTGCAGGTGTTATTCGGTATATACCAAGGAGTGTCTACCATATCTCTAAGCATCTTATCCGCAAGCGCTGTATAATTTCAATGTTGCATTCAGCGGTACATGTTGTATACCGTAAGTCCACTTTTATCACTTGGTTGTATATTAATAATTTGTTATCCAATGATAGTTTTGATTTTCTTCCAGTCAACCATTTAAGTTTATTAACTTTTATGCTGATATCGATTGATTTGATTTTAACATTCTTTTTCCATTTGTGCTTAGTATCTAATGTAATATTTTGAAGAGTTACTATATGGAACTGTAATGAAGGATTTTTTCCTATTTGTAAAATCAACATCAACAGGCTTGCTTTCATTTAATTTGATATTCCAGTTCTCTGTTCAAGCGATAACTTTATCTATCGCTGCTTGCAGCTTTCCGATAGAATCATTCTCATAAGTGCCATCAGCTATGATATAAGAGTGGTAAACTGGTATGTTTGCAAAGTAAATACAAAACAGGCCCGAGAATGCTACCTTGTGGTATGCCTGCTTCAATTTTCTTAATACTTGAGAATGCTTGGTTTTGCCTTACTCTGAAGTACCTGTCATTAATGTGCGATTTCAAAAGTTGCTTACATTGGAATGGGTGCATTATTTTGTGCTCACAGATTAGACCTTCATGTCAAGCTTTGTTAAAAGCCTGCGCAACATCGAGGAATATTGTCGAACAAATTATGTTGTTTTCTATTGCTTCTTCTATGGTGTGTACTATACGATGAACTTGTTCAATAGTTCGAATTTTTTTTCTCGAAATCCAAACTGATAAGAAGGTATTAATTCTTTATATGCAATAACTGTTTTTAATCTTTTGCAAAACAATTTTTCGAATAGCTCTCCGATTACAGGAAGTAAAGCTATTGGTTGGTATGAGGTGACTTCATTGGGACTTTTTCCCGGCTTAAGGATCATATTTGTTTTACAAACTTTCCAACAAATTGGAATAAATTTGAATTGAACACATGCATTCATTATGGATTTGACATTTATTAGAGCTTTATATGATAAATTTCTGAGTAACTCGGAAGTGATTAAGTCAAGTCCTGGATTTCTCTTTAACTTAAACGTTGAAACTTCTAAAGTAATCTCATCAATAGTAAAAGGTAAAATTTCAGTAGGTTCTTGGACAGTGGAAGAAGATATAAATCTGCTCGTCTTTGCAAATGGCTTAAAAATGTTTCCTAACCGCTCTGCGAATAACTCGTCTTTTTGGGAATCGCTTTTTGTCCAGGTTTGCTGATATTTGGCTAATTTATTGGGGGATTATGTAGTATTGTTCGGTTCATATTAGCCAAATTCTTCCAAAGGGAATAGTCTGATGTTTTGTCGGTATTTAGATTTTGTAGTTTTATGTTTAGAGATCTGTTCTCATGCTCTTTTATCCTGTTTTCAGCAATTTTGTTATGTTATTTAATTCTGTTTTTAGAGATGGATGCCTAATCGACTGCCACCTCTTTTTAACTTTACTTTTCACTTTTATGAGCTTAACTATGTCAAGTGGATATCCTTTTTGAGTAATTTTACGGACCGAAATCAGTGGACTTCACCAAGTTGCTTTTTAGTGTTTATATAACTCTCAAGATTAAGTTTAAAATATTCCCAATCTGCAAATTTATTAATAAATATATAAAATAGTGCGCAAAAACGAATCTAAACTTGAAAAATGTGAGAAAAATTGGATGAAAACTGTATTTGCTTGAGAAATACATACAGATCCTCCAAGGAAATCTAAGCGACATATATATATCATTTAAAAGGTCTGAAAGTTAGATTTTAGAGAAAGTTAAAATCTGGTAATATTCAGCTAAGTAAGTTATTAGCTTGTAAGTGCATTAAAATCCAAAAATCCGGTTTTTTACCAATAACTCAAGATTTTGCAGGTGTTTTGAAAATTCCCAGGTATTTTAACTTCGTTCATTTTTGTCGCACTGTGTTATTATTCATATACCTGTGTATAGTATATTTCGGTATATACAATATATTCCATAAAATCAGGAATACTTACATACATACACACTCGCATACGAAGTGATGCAACAAGAAATTCAAAAAAATAACATAAACAAATTATGAACCAATTTTAAAAGATAGCAGAGTTACCCAAACTGCAAAGATTTTAAACAATATGCAGATATATTTATTTAAATCGGTTTGTTTTTCTATGGTTCTTAAAACACACACATACTCGTATCTGTGCCAAAATGAAAGAGTAGTTTAAGTCGACTTAATATATTCTTACTTATCGACACAAATTTATCGTATTCAGGGACAATATCAGAAATAATTTAACAGAATATACTTCTATTGAAAACACTCTAGACGTATTGGATGTTTCCTTCTTTGTATATTGTCTTTTATTATATAAATCAGCGTTGGTAAGTAAGAATTGCTTAAGCCGACTTAAGCTACTCTTTGATATCGACACATATGTATAATCGGTCCAATTGATTTGTTATGAGTATTCAATATGTACTATTTTTGCAAAATGTATGTGTTTAATATGTGGTTAAATTAATGTAATTTCTATTATAAATTCTATTCAATTTCTTATTAATTTCGACTCGAAATTATAACTTTTTAAAGCCATCCTAATATCATAACTTAAAAAATGATATCTATATAGCATCTAAAAGTATGCAATATTCTTTGAAACTATTCATCTATTCAAATGAATTTGGACATCCCCTACTAAACATGTTTGTTTATCTTCTATAGTGGAGAAATTAATTTAACTACAATTCATGACTTTCCACTTTCATTTTACCACCCATTTGGATCCACTGCTATAAATATTTTCACGTTAAAATTCCTTGAAAAAACAACATCAGTTCTATTGAATGTTAATTATAGCTTTAAATGCTTACGTAATTATCTGTGTGTTTTATGTGTACATATGTTATACATACCATTTATACATATTATTTATCTTATACAACAAAAACAACAACAACAGCAATAAAGCAAACCACAACATATGTAGAAATTAAGGAGAAAAAACAAACATTTTTGTTTAACCAGAATCTTTCTATTTTTCTTTATAGTTGATAACGATAATAATAATTGTTCCAAAACAAAAAGAAACTAAAATAAAGAGACTCTGCTCTAAAAATGCAATGTATTGTAGTGGAGTTAGATGTAGAAGCACAAAATGAAGCAATCATCTATTCAACTTTTTTTTATTTTACTCATATTTATTTTAATTTCATTCATATTCACACATACATACAATATGGAGAATAATATTACTGTAGGACAGAGTAAAAGTTCTATTGTCTTAAGTTTTTTTATTTTCCTAGTTATTAAGATCAAAATTATTTAGTCAAGATTTTAGAATGTCGTCATACGTATGTATGCAAACAAGGCTATCCACATAACGCACGTTTTAACACATTTGTTTTTAAGCATTACTTGTTACCCAGTAAACATTTCTGGGAAACAACAGTTGTTAAATATTTTACAATCTTAAGTCGAATATATATATTACAACACTATACAACAAAAAGAATACTTGGATAGTGATACTATTTTACTGATAAGCGCTGTCGAGCACATAAAGAATCTGTTTTTCTAATTTTACGGGTAAAATACCTGTTTTCCGTACCTTCATGTACTTATAAGCTAACAACTTAGCTGAGTATGAACCGATTTTAAATTTCTATGCGTATTTGGAAAAAAACACCTTAAAAATGATATTTATGTAAGTAGTTTTAAGAAATTTGTGTGCATTTCATTACCAAATAGCGGAATAAGTTCGTCAATTTTCAACCGATTGTAAAACACAAAGTAAAATGAACATGCTTCTTCAGTAAATCCATAAATTGCGTAGTCCACATATAAAATAGCATGTAAAAACATTTCTAAACTTGACCATTTAGAACAAATTAGATGAAAAATGCTTTTGCTTAGGAAATGCACACAGATTCCTCAGGTTTATTTAAGTAAACGATATATCATTTAAAAGCTCTGCTCTTTTTCTTTTAATAGTTGCTTAAAATCGCTTAACTATGTTAAGCTGGTGTTTTACTCGTAACTCAAAATTTTTGAGGTACTTTAAAAATTTCAAATACAGATTTGTGCTGTACTCGATAGCACCTTGCAGAAAATATTATCACTCCTCAAGCTTTTTTACACCATACGTTCTTGTCACATAATATTTTCTTTGTACACTTTTTGGCGTATGAAATTAGAGTAACATACGTTCTTGTATAACTTTAGTTACTTTTCTTTCTAAATATGTGAACATCTACATTAAACACAGGTGCAACTAATGTGAGTCAGCCAATTTGCTATAGTGTACTACATTATCTTTGAAAAAAGCAGAACACCCAAAAAGGTGAAATAAGGAAATGGGAAGCAGATAATATAAGAGAATCTGTACAGGCTGTTCGAGATGGTGCAATGGGTATTCTCTTGGCATCAAAAACGTTTGTCTACCGCACACAACTTTACCACGAAATACAAGAACCCATAAAACCATTGAAAAACTTTTGGAAACCGAATCGCTTTTGGAAACGAATAGCACGAGGTGTACGCTCTTTATGTTTTCAAATTTCCACAATACTATAAATAAAATTGCCAACAAGTTTTCTGTAATGAAAGACTGCTATAGAAAATATTGCTTAAAGGCTTTATTAGCCGTCATCGAAACGTTTTAAGCTTTAGAAAGACAACTGGAATCAGTGCACGCTGTGCTCGTAGTTTGTCTGGAGTAAATGTCGATCATTTTGAATTTACCTTATGAAGAGTAAACTAAGCACAGTTTTCCACCTACACGTAGCTGGGATATAGAAGTAACCGGGATATCAGTGGTGCACAAGCACAAATAATTGGTATAAAAAGGAAAAAGCAAATTGGTATGAGTGAAGTCCTCTGGTTACCATCATTTTTTACATGAGCGCAGGAGGCGCGTTCGTACTTATGTTTTTTTATATTACTTCGTAAAAATCACACCTCTCTTCTTATGAACAATGCTCTGCCTGCCTTGAAGTCGGCGGGCCATTTATCATTATTTTTTAAAGGAAATAAAACTGTCTGCACGTGAATCAGTTTTACTCCTTCTAAATGAACATTGGATACAAAATTTATATGTTCATTATAATAGAAAAACAATGAGCTAATGAGCTAGTAATGTGGTACATTATACCACAATAATGTACCCCATTACCTGCATTTTTTTAAAACCCCGTTCTAATTTTAATCAAACAAAAACTACAAATTTGAAAATGCCACATTACCCGCACTTACTCTAGTGCTGTCAAATTATTCCAGTTCAAATCGTTAAAACCAAATTCGTAATTTTTATATATGTATATTCAGTAAATACAATAAGAACAAAGTGGCAAAGGATTTGAAGATTTAAGCGTTACATTAAATTTCGATGAATATTTCCATATATGGACGAATATGATATTTAGACTTTGTTATTACTCTATAAATGTAAGAAAATTTTATATTAAACTCGTTTGATTTTTTGGACTTTGGAGTCTATTTTCCAGAAATAATTTTTGGAGCAACGGAACGTTTACAGGGAGCAGTATGGAACTTATTGTTATATAGACGGTACAAAACTTGTCACAAAAATGGGTATGGATTTCTATATCGTCGTCCAAGCAGAAATGCGTGCGATAATAAAGAGCATAACCTGTATTGAGCGAACATAGAGACAAAAACCTCCAATATTTTCACAGATAGTCAAATAAATTTTATTGAAATAGACTTTCTGGCAAATTTAAGGCAAATTTTAGCGGAAGTGTAATTTTTTTGTGGCACTGTGGTAAAATAGGTAAGACCTTCGCCTAGCAACCCAGAGGTTTTCGGTTCAATCCCTGGTCAGACCAGCTGACAATTTTCAACAGCGGAACAGTGGGTACTGGTTATGAGTATTTACGTTATAAAAAACTTTTCTAATTAATGCATCACTTTTCGGAGACGGCGTTTAACTTTAAATTGATCCTAAATATCATCCCTTGATCTATTTCAAATGTCACAGAAATGTATGTACGTATTTTTTATTTTTTTTTTAAATTAGTATTAGATAATGTACTAAAACTGAAGTTCGTTTTTTGTGTATTAATGTGTGTGGACAAAGTTACTTGTTCTTTATAATTCCTATTCGTTTAGATAAATAAAATCGTAATAGATAAAATAATTAATAAAATTATCTATTTATTAAGCAAGATAGAAGTAATTTACGTATTTTTAAGTTTTATACTTTGGTTTATTGGGTTACTTCAGCTACTTACTATATATACCCTACAAATAAAGCTGAACAAAAAATTAAAAAAAAATTATTTAAATATTGGCGTATATAGATACGTTAAATAATAAAATTAATAAAACAAAAACAGGAAAAGATGAAGTTTTAAATAAAAAGATAATAATGATAAAAATACTCATAATGACGCTTAAAGAATGTTAATCTTTTCTTTACTCCTTTAAAGCATAAAAAGGAAGATTAAAAGTTTGCGATAAAAAGAAATTATGTACATATCGTATGTATGTATGTATTGTGATGAAGAAAATAATAAAAAACGTACAAATTTTATAACCTTAGGAAGAGCATAATTTGTATTCAAAGTATATATGTTACATACGTATATCTATTACCAGAGAGAAAAATAAAAGGTTAGAAAAGGGTTAAAAATATATTGAGTACAGTTTAAAATAAAATCATATAATTTAAGGCATACTGTAACCAAGTGTACTAGATCAATTAGTAGTTCCTTTCAAGCTTAACACTTTAAAAATCGATAACAGGTCTCTTGTTATTACTGATATACATTTTTACTTAAAGGTCTTACCAAATGCTGTTTTCTTATAATTTTTGCAATTATTACATGATTTATTATTTTAAATTTCTTCTAATTAAACATAATTTTCTTTTTCTCTTTTTAGGTAAGTTTTTGTAACCTCAAGACAAGAGGAATCTCAATTGTTTTTGCTCTCGTAAGTAAATCACAGTTTTTAATTGAAATCGTCATCTATAGAATGCCGTTAACTTTATTTGTTGCTTTGAAGCTTCTGAGGAAAAATAAATAAAAAAATTCTTTAACAAGACGTTAGTTATAAGGAACTCATGGTTTGAGTTAAATAGAAAAAAGTTTTTAGCGTTTAAGGCCGGTCACCTTTACATAATATTTGTTTCAAGTATGTTTGCCAATATTTTCTTAATTATTATTTTTTTTTTTTTTTTTTTTGAACACAAGAAAATTATTGTGGTCAAACTACACACAAATGTTTAATCAAATATGTTTGTTGAAATACGCAAATAAAATGCATGCAGCCACACATAACGAATATTTAGCTCACAAATAATATTTGAACAAACTTTCAATAACAAAAAATTAATGTTTTTAAAACAAGAAATCAAATTGGAAATTAACGTTTTCGCATTTTTGATCGTTGCAACAGTTTTTTTTTGTTATGAAATTAGAGAAAAGAAAACGAGATTATCTTAAGTAATTGCTTTCCTTAAACTTAAACTTTCGTTCAGTTAGATATTCTCAAAACAGGTTGCAGACATTTGGTGGCAAATGCCATAGTTTATCGAACGTCTGTGATAGTTCGATAAAGAAAGCGGAGCAATATTCATTTATTTTACTCAGAAGCCATACTTAAGGCACTATGTGTCTGCTTCCATCTAAATCCAAATGAATAGTTTGGAGTACACACATCATTACTTGGTGCTGGATGTAACTTTTTAATTAGTGCTATCTCGAACATCTAATAGGCTTATTGGCCATCACCTTTGCGTGGTCCTTTTCAGGCTCTTAGATCATAGAAATAAGAGAAATTTTCCATTCTCCTTACTTATATTTCAGGTGCAAAACAACATTGAATATGAAGAGAATTAATCTTTTGGACAAACGTGGCAATTCCATGACCATTTTATTGCTAATTTTATCAATTTCCGGTGTCTTTTTGAGGCTTAGATTGCTGATAACGCGGAATTTTATGCTTTCGTCTGCGATATTCGGAGTGGAAACCTGCTCTAATTATTCAACAAATAAGTTCCTATTTTTAAAATCATCCTTCGGCCGGTGTCCATTTGGTCTGCTTTAACTGGGCTTTTAAGGTTTCTCGCTGCTCACCATAAAGAATATTCCGAATCTGTGGTCACATCCAGGTTTCTTTATAATTGTTGAAAGTAGTAGTTCTTATCGATTCCAGCAGATTCAGAAAATATTTTGTACCCTCCTTCAAGTCATTCTTAAGTCGAGGAGATCTATTATCTAATCTAATCTGTCAAGGAGACAAAGTAGCGTGTTGGACAGCAATATTTTCACCGACATTCTCAAATCAATTATTCAATTCTTTTATTTGGCGATAAAATAATGCCGATACAGCAGCAACAATTGAAACTTTGGAGGACAATATTGTTGGTCTTATTCGTGACATACGGTCAGCAGTGCTTGAAAAAGTGACTACAAATTGAACGTTACATGCGCTCACGGACACAAGTATAGCCGCAACAAAAAGTGTTGTTTGCTTCCCACATTTGTTGGTGTTCCGACTATAGAAAACAAATATGTGTTGATTTGCGACAAATATTAGCCCAGTGTGAACATAACTTTAGCTTGATACTTTTTATTCAATAAAGTACACAGGATATACTCACCCTTTGGTCAAGACTTTTAAAGACGAATTTGCATAGAGACAGAAGAGTTCCGTTAATAAGCGTTTAATGAAAGAGTTATCACGGCTTGTTGCCATAGTGTTGTTGTTGCTATTTTAAGGAACTCTAATCCCTCTAATCTAGGGGTCAATTATGATCACCGACACGAATGTTTTTCGGCCCTATGTGCGTCAATTTTTTCAATTAACAAGGTTATCAAATTAATAAGTGTTTCATAGCTTAGTATGATCTTTCCCAACACTTTGAAATTACGAGTAAAATATTGGGACTCCAAATTTTTGCTTGTATTTTTAAAAGTTAAGAAATTATATTTTTATAAATATGTAAATGGTTGTGTAAAACTCTGTTAAGTTTTGATGATTTCAAAGCAATTATAAACGCTTGGTTTTGATAGTGTTGGTAAGTCGTTGTTGTAATTGCAGTAATTTCCATTGTGCGCGAAAAACGTCTTTATTTCCTTTCGATCCTTTCAGAAGCAGTTTCCACCCACTGTCGAAATAATTAATGAAAATATTGTACTTTTTACAAATATTTACGCTATTGCAGTTATTTTGTAATGGTTTTGTTGTTGTAATGCTGTTGTTTTTTTGTAATGCAAAAAACGCAGTCTTATTAAAAATCAAATGAAAAACATTTTTTTTTTTCAGTTTCTTTGCAATAGCTTTTCATTAGACAGTCAGTTGGTTTTGTTTTTATATTGCAAGTATATACATATATATTTCCCAGTAGTGCTGATAAGGTTTAAAAATTTTATGAATGTTTCTTTCAATGTTGATGTAGTTTTCTTTTAAATAAATCGTTATATCTGTTTGTGTTTTTAAAAGAAATTCTTTAATCTTTTGTTTTACTTTTTTGAGCGAAAACTGAAACCAATTAATAAATTTTTATGCAACTTTTTCCTTGCTTTTTTATTCTAGTATTTCTTTTATATATTAATTTTTTACTAAATTCCCGTTATAAGTTTCAAGAAAGAAAAAAAAATATTTTATTGTTTTAACTTAAGGATTTTATGCATAAACAAGTGGAAAGAGAAAAACGAAAAGTTTTATTTTTAATAAATAAAAAGTGATTGTGGTGCAATGCTGGCTGGTTGAGTTAAAAAGAAACCAAAGCGTTAGATGGGGAAACCAGTTTCAACAACTCACAAACTACTAAATACTTTTCAATATAAAGGAAAAGAAGGTTAACCAAGTACATACAAAGTATATATTTAAATGAGGTATTTTTAGTTATGAAATCTTTATTGTCAAATTTAAATACGTGACAAATTTCTGTAAAAAAAGAATGCGTGAAAGTCAATATGTTACCGCGTGCAACAAATATGATCTAAAGTTTTTCTTTTGATTTCAGAATATGTTTACAATCTTGACGTGTGTTTATTTAGAGTTTATATAATTGCGTTTTTCTCCTAGTAATATTAAAACTTCTTGACTGATTTTATTAAATTATTACTAAAAATATTCTTGGAAAAAAGTATAAAAATTTAGCCTGATTTTGTGATATCACGTCCCCAAAAATAGCCAACTTAGCAAAGAAAACACAAAAAATTTGGGAACAATTTTTGTTATTTTCAAAATAATCTCCTTTTAGATTGATGTACTTTATTGCTGTGAAACATCACCACTTTACTGAAACATCTTTACGACATTAATTTCGTTCTGTTGTGAGTAAACGTGGCACCCCTGTTGCGCAAAGCTTTCTCTTCTCAATATATTCGGACAATATGCCATGTATAGCACTTTTTAGAATGCTTATCATTTCAGTTAGCTCAGGCACCTTTAGACGATTTTGTTAACTATTTCTGGCGTAAACGCTTCGATTGGTCGGACAATACTGTGCTCATATAGCCATGTTTAAGCTCTGCCACCTAATATTAAATAGTATATAGCAAAAAGTGCTATAGACTCCCCCAGGGTAAATTTAGCTCGACTTTAATACACTTTTACGACACTTTTTATCCATGACTCAAAGGAAAAAACAATATATTTTACAATAACTGTACAATATATTAGTAATATAAAAGATAAATGTTTTTTGCATGCTACTCCACCATCTATGCGTTGTCTAATGTATGGAAGACAAAATTTGAAATTCGCAAAAGTAAGAATAAACCCACAGTCTCTCAAAGTTATACGAAACGCTCGTAGCATTAACGGATGTTATGAATGGATTTTTTATGGAAAAATGTAGCCCATTAGACAGTGCGACAAAAACGAAGTTGAAATATCAGGCAAATACTACTACTTTCCTGATAGGCGCTATAGTCTAAAATAAGGATCTGTTTTTGCAATTTTCGAAACATCAAAAAAATGTCAAGTTACGAGTAAGAAACTGTTTTTACGGATCTTCATGTACCTATAAGCTAATAACTTGACAGAATACCAACCGATTAAAAGTTTCCTTTTAGGATTTGGAAGGAAGAGAAACAGGCCTTTTAATTGATATTTTTTCTCCGTCACTTCTCTAGGGAGCATATTGGCTTTCCACACAGCATATATTTCTTTGCTTCAGTTTCTTTAATCAATTTGATATTTCAAGCTAAGTAGATGAATAATTCGCTGTGGCTTCCTCTATATAATTTTTTTCTAGTGGTGAAGATCCTTGCTAATTGGTTGTGATCTTTACTTTAGTATTGTAATTTCTTCCCAGTAGGTGGCGTGTTTTTCCTGATCATTCGTCTGATGTTTGTCATCATCGCTAGAGGTATGCGAGAAGGGTTAGTGGGCTTTTTTCTTTATTTTTTAATTTTTTAGATGAGTTGTCGGAAGGGAAGAAGAAGTTGAAGCCTTTTTTATTATTAAAGATTCGATTGTTGTTATGCGTGCGCTCTAACCACTACACCACGCCCTCCCTATGATATTGAATGATGTATATACATCGTTTAAGTAGCCTTGAAAAATCTTTGTGGACTTCTTAAGCAAACACAGTTTGCATTCAAGTTGTTCCACATTTTTCATGTTTAGATGAGCTTTTGCATACTATTTATGAATATTAATTTATGAAAAAAATTAAACTTTAGAAATGCGTTAAAAATTGACGGAGTTAGTTTTTTTTTATACAAATTTGTAAACTGTTTGTTTAAATCAAGTTAAGTAATACATAAACACCGGTTTACTAATAATTGTATGATATTTTTATGAGTTGCATTACTAAAAATCTTAATAACTTCGTCAATTTCCAACGGATTTTTAAATGCAAAGCAGAATTTTATTTTCAACTAAGCAAGAGTAATAAGATCATAGAATGGTACGGTTCCTAAACAAAAAAAGCCTAAAAAGACCGCTACAACTTGAAAATATGAAAAAGATTGGATGAAAAATTTATTTGCTTAAGAAAAATACACAGATTCTTCAAAACTACTTAACCGACATAAACATCAAGGTCTGTTTCTCTTTTTTTCTCTAAATCCGATAATAAACTTAAAATCGGTTCATATTCAGCTAAGTAATTAGCCGAAAAAACAGGTTTTTACCCGTGACTTGAGATTTTGGAGATGTTTCGAAAATTTCAAAGAGAGGTCCTTGTTCTACTCTATAGTGTTTATTAGAAAAATAGGAAAGATAATTTTTTTTACCAAATTGTGTATACTTCGGAGTATTTATAAAAATATTTATGTATTTTAACGAAACTTCATATGAATGAAACCTTTTTCGTATAGGCTGTTTACGTATATGGTATGTAGATTTCCGTGGAGGGAGCTTTAAATCAAGCACCAACGCAAGCAACAAATAATAAAAAATAATTAAAGACAACTAGGACAACTGAATTATCAGACGGTTAGGCTGTTTTCCTTTATTTATATTACAACTAGATGGAACCCGGCGTCCTTCGCTACCTCTATATTAATTATTATTTGAACTACTAACTTATTAAGATATTTTACCCTTTTTCCACATTTTTTCTCATTTTCCAAATCGAAACATTTAAGATAGTCTATAGTTCTTTTCAGGAAGACGCTGTAGATTATTTTGTTTAGCTGTATGTATACAGTCTTCAAATAAAAGCACACTAATTATTATATGGTATATGTATGTACAGCTTTCATTCGGTCTTATCCAATCCTCCCGCTTTTTGCCTGATATGACTGATGATTTTGTAAGCTAAATGAACTAAATTTATAGACTCTTACTGTTACCATTTTGAAGATATAGACCAATAAATATTTGCATTGTATATGCGTGAAGCACATTTATGAAAATAGGTTCAACCGTACAACCATACATACATACATACACATAAACACACATTCATTTTTATATACATACATATAAGATGTTTATTAGAAGCATATTTCGATTGGTTTGACCTACTATTGAAGCAGCTAAAACAACAATGGCTGAAACATTAGGGTTAATTTAGAAAAACATAAAATAAATAAAATAGAGCCAAAACTTGTTGCAAAATATACTACATTGTTTATATTTTGTTTTATTTTTAATGATTATTTTCAAATATTTTAAGTTTTAAAAGAATTTGAAAAATCACCAGTAAAAGGAGGAAATACATACATACATACATACATAAATATGTTTACGAAATAAAAGTGAATAAAATGAAATAAACATTAACATAAGCGTTTCATTAAAAGTTTTCATTCATATAAATAACACAAGGCATTTGCAAAATCATTTTTTCTATTCTAATGTTCACTTGTATTAGAAACAAAATGTTGTAAATACATGATATCTAACGTCGCTGTTTGTGTTGCTTTATTGTATATATGGTGAAATAAACAGTTGTAAACGACAACATACATGCAACGCCATTTTAGTGCAGAGCACAGTTACTTGAAGATTTGCAGTAAAAAATATTTTTTGTAAACAAAAGGCGGTAGTGTAATTGAATTACAGGAATAAGGACCTTAAAACCAATTTTTAAAAATAATATTAAAGGATTTTATTTATTAATACGAACTGATTTCTTAAAGACATGACTACAAGCAGGCCACTTGAATAAAGCTTTGTTAAAAAAGCCTAAATAATACAAAATTTGGGTTGTTACGGTTTTTCAATCGCTTAAAATAGATTTTAAGTCCTTTTTTAAACCATCATATTTTTTTAATAATAATGATGACCGCAAAGCTATCAACTAAAACAAAATTCGAAAGAA
Source organism: Wohlfahrtia magnifica (assembly GCA_023159175.1). Taxonomy (NCBI): domain Eukaryota; kingdom Metazoa; phylum Arthropoda; class Insecta; order Diptera; family Sarcophagidae; genus Wohlfahrtia; species Wohlfahrtia magnifica. The sequence goes on from JAKWBJ010000014.1 coordinate 879,322, forward strand.
AAAAACGGAAATATGAAACTCAAATAACAGATACAAGGATAGTGGCCACAAATGCAAAAACCACAATTTAGCACAATCAAATTCTAAATAAAAACAAAGTAATCCATGGAATAAAAAACGCCGACAACAACAACAAAAAAAAAACAGAAAATTAAACACTTGTAAACGCATGGGCAGACAGTAAAATAAATATACAGTCATACAAACAGCCAACAATTGTAAATCCAAAATAGGAACAAATGTTCAAACAATCCTTAACTACTGTAAAATAAATGTGGCACAAAAATTTGCTGCAAATATGCGTTTATTTTGTATAATATATGTATATCCATACAAATATACATACATACATACTGACATACGTGACTCGTGTTTAATTTTTTTTTTTTTTTGGTTTTTTTGTTTTGGTCACTTATAAATTTTCTGCTCGTTATTTTGTTTAAATACTGATCTTCATTTTAAAGTGGTTCACAATTCTCTGTGTGTGTTGGCTTTTAATTATGAATGCGAATTTTGGGTGAGGTACTAAATGGTGATTTAATTAAAATCAAAAATAAAAATGCTTTAAATTAGTGGTCGGAACAAAGAGAACTTGCTTAAAATGTTAGTGTACATGTGTGTACCACGCGAAATAATGTTAGTAAAAATTTCTAATCAGACCTTTTATTGTGGCTTGGTGGACAGCGCTAATCACGTTATTCTTTAATGTTGTAATGATGCCAAATATACATTTCATTACAATTTTTTATGAAAGTAGGCATTTTTCAATACGCTTCGTTTTTGCTATACAATATATGAATCATTAACAAATCCATTGCATATGTATAAATATTTTTTTTACTCTGGGCATCTTTCCCTCTGAAGACAGTGAATGGTTGTATAATTTGAAGTAAAGCCATATACCGTATCCTATTTTTGTTCCTCTACCTGCATCGCCCTCCGTGAAGACAGTGGCGGATGTCAAAAATTGGAGTACAGGAGTTTAATATATTATAATCCCATTTTTTCTTGCTAAAAGTAACTAACCAACTGTAAATAACTTATATATGTAAACTTGTAAAAATTACCATTTAGTGATGATCTCTGATAATCAATTTTTTTTTTTTTTTTTTTTTGTAAGATGAATGAATATTATGTTAGTAGTCGCATTAATATTCATTTGTTATTATTATTTAAAGTGAAATTTAATTACAGTCCTTAAAAATCTGTTATGAAAATAAATTCGCCTATAAAGATATGTACTACAACATTTGTTTTATAAAAGCTGTAAACTAACTTCTGTGGTTAATATAACTGCTGTGTGTTATTCCATTGGTTGACGTCAATGCTATAAGAATTGTAATGGGTAATTTATCAATTAGATCACTCTGTTAAATGTGCCACGGTTGTATCTATTTGAACAGTGCTACCAATACAACTGTGAGTCAAACATGTATTAATTCATTAAATTGAATTAACCGCAACTGAATAGTAGGTTGTAGAATGTACTGGAACATTTGAAACTAATAGTAACGAAGTATATAAGCCGTGCAACGCGCCAAGTCAAGTCAGTCATACACTAGTGTGCAACATAAGAAAGTCACCGATCGAAAAGGGATCGTGGGGCACAGAATATTTCTTCTCGACGTATTTTTGCCAGCCTCTCGATACCATCCATCAAAAAACCAGCATCTGTACGCGATCGTTTGTATTACTTTTTAATGTACACTGGCGGCAATTCGGTATTGGCTCCACTTCATACATAAAACTAAGCGAATAATCTATGTAAATGTCGTCGTTATCCTGGGATGGAGTTGGTGGACACCACATCTAAAATGTTAAGTTAAGTTAAGTTTATTCTTCTTTTATATTTACGTAACATTTTGTTGCAACAGCCAAAATATTTATCTTTAAATTTGTGTATTTACCCCTGATTCTTTTGATTAAACCATTTATGTGTTTGTTTTTTTTTCTATTTGTGTTGTTGTTAATGGTGTTGCCACACATCTTAAATTTAATAATGCCAGTCATAACTGCCGCAATCACTTACTGTACTTTCATTTAGCATTTTTTCTGTATGCAAAACACATCATTTAAATAATGATTTCAAATTTTTTTTTACTTTATTTATTTTGTTCTTGTTTAATTTTCTTTATTGTTGATTTTATTTATACACATACATACATACATATGTACTGAATTATTTAAGTAAATAATTTTTAATGAAACGCAAAACAGTTATAAAGACAACTCTCTAAGAATAACAATAAATCTGTGTTTCAAATTAAAATCATAAGAAAAAGTTGGCTTGAAAAACAAATAATAAGTTTGAAAATATATTTCTTATATACACTAGTGGCCAGCTATTTGGGGACAACAAGCGATTGTCTACCATTGCCGTTCTCAAGATCGGATTCAAATTGACGGAGTTAAATCACTTATTTGATAAGACAGAAAGTTGCTTTACAAAACAGGTGCTTTCATTCCGTCAAATTCCACCCGATATGAAAACGGACGTATAATTTTAATCATAACTAAACGTTCTACTTTAATAAATCCAAAAATAGTACTAGTCCTGTTTAAAATAGCGTATAAAAAGTACTCTAAGCATGAATATTTTGTAATTTATTGAATAAAAATGCGAGTGCTTTAGAAATAAACATATATTGCTTAAGGTTACTTAAGTAAATTATACACCAGGTATCTCAAAATCGTTTATTATTTGGCTAAGTTATTAACCTATATGTAAGTGCATGAAGGTACGAAAAAGCGGATTTTTATCCGTAACTCAGGATTTTAGAGGTGTTGTGGAAATTTTCAGAGCATATTCTTGTTGTACTCGATAGCACCTATAAGAAAAATGGTATCACTTTACAGATATTAACACTTTTTCTTTCTTATCGCATAAGTTTTTGCCTTGTATGCAGTGTTCGTCATATTTTTTTTTCTTTTTTTTCAAAAAAATCTTTCAATAAGGAAAAAAACTTTTTCCGACTAAACAACTTTTTTTGGCTAAAAAACTTCTTTTTTAAATCATATAAAAAACACTAAAACTGTATGTATTCTATACTCAAATTTATCTAAAAACGTAAACCAAGAACATATATTGATATCTATATAATAAATATATGTATAAAAATTAAGTTAATATATTTATTCCGTAAATTACGCCTTTATATACCGTGACGTACTTAATTATTGGCAATTTAAGCTCTTTCAATTTAAGAAGTAATTTAATGTTCTTATTAAAGATATTTTTGATAAACTTAAACATATATTTACCACAAAATTCATTATAAGATATTGCGTATAAATCATCCAGTCGTTTTGGAATAGAATTTAAATATTATTTAGTGCCGCTGTCTCGATATTGTACAAGTTTTATACAAATTCCTGCTTCATCTCATAGTTTTGGTTATTTTACTCAATTTTTTGATCGAATTTAGATCGGGTGATTGTGGCAGATGCGCTGGAACATTCAAAACGTTTTATATATAGCACTATACGTCGAGGCATGTTAGCTTTGTTGAAACATTGTCTTTAGTTAATATTAACTATTAATAAACTAAATTGTCAAAGATTTTGTAACTACGTTTTTGATTTAGGCAAATAAATACATAAATTTATTTAAACTTCATAGATTTTTTTATGATAAAACTTAAAAACTTTTCTGCATCTTAAAGAACTAGCAAAACAAGATAAACCTTGCAATATGACAGCACTGCTTGCATGGTATACATATTTTTGAAGCGTAAAAATAGTTTTTTTTTGATTTTGTTGTATGACTCTAGTTGTTGCAAGAATTTTGTTGTTGTTTTTATGGTTTTTGTAAAGCCATAAATACAATCTTAAAAAAATGTAAAATGTTTAAATTCATCGCATTTTAATTATTTCGAAATGAAATGAAATGAAATAAAATACGCTAAATTCTAGAGTATGAGGGTATTTACTCTTTTTGACGCTCACTGTATTAGTATATGGGTCCAAAGTTATGAAAAAAATTTGTGAAATAAGACCTAATTGAAGGTGTTTTCTGTCTGTATCATCATCATTTGGCACTGGTGAATAAAAGTAATATATAAAAAAAACACTGTTGCGATAAATTTTTCTGATTCTTTGGTAAAAATTTTGATGATATTTTTGAGAAGGAATAACAATAAACAATAATGCCAAAGAAGTTTAAAAACGCTATGCTACAAAAATATGTCGTTTTAGAACAAAAAATAAATGTGTTTTGGCTTTAACGTTATAACTAAGTAGAATTTATTTCGACCTATGACTGAAAAGTTTCTTCTTTTTAAGAAGTTGAGAAAAAAAGCTTTATTAACTTAGATATGGATAAAATTGGGATAGAAGAAAATATAAGTCTTTTAAATATCCTTTACATTTTAAAACGAGTACTTTTACCAGTGGAGACACTGAGTAAGCGAAGCACATTATTATTAATTAAGGATGCTATTGTAATCCTTCTTCCATGGGAAACAATGTTAAACATCGCATGTAGCAGGATTCCCGGGATAAGAATATTTTTTTTTGCGGGAAAGAATAAAAGGCGTTCGTGGACTTCATTATCGAGCACGTAAGCTTTCTGTTTTCAACCAAACATCAACATAAAGCATATAGGTCCCAATACCTATATCCTTGAACATATTAGTATAAATGCTTTAAACATTTCCTATAATGTAGCATGTCCAAGATCAACTTTTTTAAAACGTATTTTAAATTTCCTTATTCGTTGCAAATTAAGAGAACAACTACAGAAGCATTGAATAACGTGTTTCGAATTGCATTCTTTGTAGTCGTATTACTTGACTTTTGTTTGTCGCTTATAAATTTTATTTAAAAAATATATTTTATTTTTTATATTTTATTTTTTTTTTACAAAAATTTATACTTTTTAAACTACACATACGCATTTGCACTATTAGTTTTCTTCTAAACGTGCCTTTTTGTATATGCCAAACAACAAAAATAAGAAAATTGATACTGTTTTTCATACATGTATGTATTATGTATGAAAATTTAAAAAAGTAAGAGCTTCTTAAAATGAACTCAAAATAAAATGTCTGATAAAAATACTAGAAAAAGCAGTAGAAGAATAAATTCTTATTAAGTAGAAAATTGAAAAAAATTAAAACAATTGCATAAAAATATTCGAAAATAAAAACGTGTAGTGTTGTTTATTATATTTTATTTCATGTTCAATTAACTTAAAGTGAACATTTGTTGCCAACTTTAACAAAGTTATACTCATATTATGTGTATATACGAGTACAAGTATAAACAAAAAATTAGAACTAGAAAACAGTTATCACATATTACAAAATTCTTCCGGACAAAAAAAAAAAAAGATGTTTAGAACAACAAAATTCAACACAACTAAAATGCTTTATTATGGGATTAGAAACTTGTTAGATTTATATAATTACTAAATTTTCCCAACCGGCGTTGCCAGGAAATCTATATGTATGTACATTAATATATTGTAAACAGGCTAGCCAGACATTTAATTGACAAAGGAAAGTAGATTGTGAAAATATCAAAACGCTTAAAATTCATTAAATAATATGGAATAACAATTAATACATCAAAGAATATAAAAATGCGATAATTTGCAATTGTAACACCCAATTTACACGATGATTTTCCATGCATGCATTATTGTTTGAAGGATGCATTCTTTGTTTGAAGGAGAGAGGAGTAGAGAAGAAAGAGGGGTAGAAAAAAAGCACCATATCTGTTTTTCGTGCATATTTTCCCATTCTCCTTTACGTTTATCTTCGTATTTGCCATTTTGCTTTGTTCCTCAATGTAAACTTAAACAATTATATTTAAAAAAATCAACCCTGCAAGAAAAAAAGGCATGCCTCACAAATTATGGTGTAAATGCAGTTGATTTTTAGAAGCATGTATAAAAGGAGCATGCCTTTCAAGTTGAAAAATAGTGTAAGAAATGATAAGATACTTTAATATTATAAATTTGAAAAAATAAATAATAAAACACAAATGCTTCCGTAAAATAACAATTACACACACTTTTTTCATCTAATATTTTCCTATCATTCATTGCTCTATCAATCTTAGATTAATAAAAGTCTGAAAATAGGTGTCATATCTGCTCTAAAACGGAATAACCCCCATCGTTCCGATTTAAGTTTTTTTTGTTAAGTTGGTACATCTTTGTTAATATTCCCGCTAAACGTTTTTTTTTTTTTTTCAATTAAATTAAAAAATTTTGAAATGCTGGATCGCAAATCCACTAATACTTTCAAGAAATCAGAAGAAATTAAAAATTAAGTTGGTGTAGAAATTACACTGGAGAACAGCCACATCAACTTTTTAAGCTACAGAATAACCTGTTTTTTTTTCAAAAGTCATACAAACAATAGTCAGCCATCATATGTTCATCCCATTTACCTTAATACCATTCTTATATCACTTTAAATCAGTCACCATGTTCACCAGGCATAACTAAACTATTGTTGACAACTTATAAAATGTCGCTTATCTCCAAAAATGATATTGGTATTGTTAAACCTGTAACTTATCTTTGTAAAATTTTGAAAATTACGTTTAAAAAAGGCAAAATTCGATTTGGAAATCTCAGGTAAAAAAACATTGTAGGAAAGATTGTGGTCACATTAACATACGGTGTAGAGAAAAAACTTGACATGCTAGAGGAAAACACACTACATTTTTAAAATTAGCATGCCCATTTGACCCCACAACATCGGCAAAATCGAGCTGAAAAGATATTATATTACAATTTTTTTCGCAGTGTTACTATTTAAGAGAATGAGCTTCAAAAAATCTTTAAATTCTATTAAGAAAAAAGTGCCATATTAAAACACTGCCCAAATTTCAATCTAAGAGAGATCTCAATTCTTTATGCACCTAAACAGTGTCTAATATGAACAGATTGGGAACGTTCGAGATTTGGATCTTGCGAACATTGTAAAATAAACTATGGACAGCTTTTGTTTACAACGAAGATGTGCTACAAAGAGTATACGAAACGAGGTCGAAGAAAAACATCGTAGCTGGGCTACATAATTAGAAATTTTATATACGAAGTACTTGAACTTATCCTTTAATATATATATAATATATGGCATACAATAAGTGAGTCATCTCTTGGAATTGGCTAGAGACCGGGACTTATTTTTAAAAATCTATGATACATATGTATTGTTACGTTTTAACCTGTTTAAAACCTTTGAGTTTTTTTTAAATTGCGTAGAATAGAATAAACGAAACGAATTTGTTATTTTTTATGGTCTTTATTTACAAATTAATTTTATACATACATTGTAATATATTTTACACATTATTTTACATTCTACAACCTACTATTCAGTTACGGTTAATTTAAATTTAAAGATTTAGTACATGTTAGACTCGTAGTATGTATTATCGATAGCACTGTTTAAATAGTTACAACCGTTATACATACATTACACTCTAGTAGCCTTGACACCAACCAATGGGCTCTTTCCGCAATAGTTAAGTTTATAGCTTTAATGTCTGTAATTTCTACAAACGGATATCTGGTCGTGTTCGTACCTAACAGTCAGCTTAGCCTATTCGGTAAAACAACTTTGGTAATTTCAGCGTTATTTTTGCCCACGTGTTTTTATCTTTAAAAAATGGCAACATTTGTCAAATATATTTGTCATTTTATATTATTTCCACCCCAAACCCGGCGTGCTTTGCTATTCCCATTATCTCTTATAGTTCTTCCTGAAGGATATTGTAAAAATTTCAAGATAATTACTTCTGCCTACAAACATATAAACGCACATTAATTGTTACATATGTATAAGACTGTTTGTTTTTATATATACTTACATATGTATGTTTACTAAATTTTTAAAAATTATTTAACACTTTATTAAAACACACATTATGTGAATAAATAAGAATTTACCTTTTGAATTGCCTATCAAAAATCGATGGTGTAAAATACACTAAACTTTAACCAGTAGGTAAGGTCAAAATTATGAAAAATTCGTTACACCATAGGTAACTGTACACAGCTAGATATCTATTTGTAGAAATTACGAGCATAAATGTTTGTGTATCTTTTTAGGTGATTTCATTTCCGTATAACAGTATCTAGAAAAAACCATTTTTATGGATGTATTAGAAAAGCTCTAATTGTGTATCTTAATTATATAAAAATTATGAAAAATACTTTTTATGTTTCCAACTTTACGTAAAATTAAATGATACTGCTGAGACTAGTTACATACGTATATCTGTCAGTGCATGTACATATGTATATATGACTAAGCAATTTGTACAAGTATTTATCTCTGTTTTTTTTCTTCTGAGGTCTATGTTGCATGCATCTCTTTAGTTTTATCAACTTAAAACAATTTGCTTTTTTGTTTTGTTAAATTCAATTATAAGTTTATTTTTTAGTAATTTCCTTCGTTTTCTCTGAAAGAAAAGTGTTGAAATATAATTTGTAGTTTTTTGTATTAAACTATGTATATATATATATGTGTATATATGTATGTATGTATGTATTTATGAATGTATGTATGTATGTATTTCTTTTATACATTTTTTTACTTTCGTTTGTTGAGTTTTAATTGCAACAATTATGTATGTGTGTATGTTTGCTTGTTGTGTAATATTTCAAGCTCATTTTTAAATTATTATTTTCGATTTCGTTTTTATTTGTTAATATTTTTATTATTATTTGCCTTGCTTTTTAATAGTTTATTCTTCATTTGCTTTACAATGTTAATTATGTTGTATGCTGTTGATTTATTTTACGAGTATTTTTTTGAATCTCTTTTATCTTATTTTCCAACAAATTTCACTTTTATTTCCTTTCTTTTTTGAATGTGAAACTTTTATTTTTAACACTTTTGTTAGAGGTGGCAACATGAAAACTGTTTTACAGTTATTAATTTTTTTATATTAGTAGTTAACAACTTCGTACACTGAAACACGTAATGAGTTTAATAATCGTGGCGTCCATTAGTTATACAGAAAAACCAAAAATTGTGGAGTTTTTAAAAGTAAACTTGATTGTTCGAATCTCTCAAATAAATATTTTAAAATAGCAAAACAAACTTAAGATATTATACTTAATCTTCACTACTTTCTACCTTAGACAATCATACTATTAATTGCTTTAAATTTCTTAAAACAAAGAAATAATTTATACAGAATCATAACATTTGTTCACCACTGTCTATGTAAGATATGTATATGTGTACACCATACAACTTGAGTTGTTATTCGCAATGTTATAACAATAGCAATAATAATAATTATGGTTGCTATCGCCAGAAAACAAAAATTATAAAAATTTATTTAAGATAAAAATTTATTTGCATGTGTTAGATAAACTTTTCATAGTGAAGTGATTATATTACGATTTCAGTTTAATGGCCACTAAAGAATTGATGAATGAATGGATGGTTGAACTTACAGACGGACGTTTACTTGATTTAAGATGTAACAATTGAGGAACATATTCATTATGTAAAAAATATATATACGTCTCACTGTTATAGAGAAATAACTTGTTCAGAAATAAGAGACAGAAGTACATTTTTCATCTGATAGGCAAAACTATAAGTTTAACAAAAATTTGTTGCAGGACAAATTCCTTTAACTTTATGACTAAAACAGCTGGGATCCTTTTTAATAGAGTACAATGATAAATTCTGTCGAAAGTCGAGTAATTGTAAACAATTGTTAAACTAATACTTCATATTCACAGTTTCCAGTTAAACTAAAAAATTTAATGTGTAAAAAAAAACGGAAGCTCTATACTATTGACATATTTACATATTTCATATTTCATATACCCTCCTATGTACGCTATTTCGGTTGGCAAATATAGTTGTCTATGGTCTATTGCAGAAAGGATTTAAATTCGATATTTATTTAAAATATTGTATAAGTAAAATACAACAGATTTTAAAAATGTATTAGTGTAGCAGAGGAACACATTCAATTGAACGCAAAAAACATTTGTGTTATTATCGCTGTTATGAACACCTTATTCTAAAGTTATAAGGACAAATGTAAATAACGAAGCTATTTATTAATACGATTGTACTTATAATACCTTTTTTTATACATTAGATCAACTCCTCCCAATTTTTTTTTTCTTTTTTTTGGTTAAGTGCTGTAAAATCAGGAAGCAATTAATATCTTTCTTGATAGTTTTCCAACTATATGTCCGTTAACCATGACTGCCACAATTTTCCATTCATGACTACGGAAATTCTATCCAACATGAAGTGATGTCCCCTCTTTTCATATCTTTATCTACCGGAATTCTAATGCATTAGCTTCCTATTAAATCGAATACTTTATTAAGTTCACATAACTGCTAGACAACAGGTTTTTCCTGTGTAAATATCAGTACAATATGTACAAGTATATTCCAGGTGCTGTTTAATATTTCTTTTCGTTTAAAACCGTAACTAAACATAATTGTCAAATCTAATATGCTTATTTTTCGATAGATAATGGCTGAATACAAAACATTATTGATTCTCATGCTCTTACGTCCTATTTTTACATAAAGATCATTGTTTGGCCCAATTCGGAGCTTCGTGGGGAACAAGTGTAGCCAGATAGGGACCTATCCTCAACTGTATTTTTGTTGCCAAAATCTTGTTGCAAAATTATTCTTTGGCATATTTGCGCTATATATTACGTGGACAAATTTATAAACTAAAATTCCCCGGTAAAGGCATACTTACTTACCTATGGTCGCTAAAAGGTTAAAGTTTAATATATTAGAAAAATTTTAGGTTCAAATGCGCTCACTTCAAACTTTTCGAAACAAGATTTTAAACTCCTCCAGTCATTTCAAGTTTTTTTTTTTCATAAAATACTAAAAAACAAAATAAAATTAAATGTAAAAATGTAATTTTCTACTGTTACTAACTAACTCTTAACCAATTTTTTTAGCTAAACTATTGTTATTAGCTAACTAATGACTGGGAATTTAGGCGCAATTATTATTATAATTAAACCTCAATTTCTATTGACTTTATTACTACTGAAAAAATCTTATTTACCATTTGACAAAACAACCTAAGCAAAACTAATTAATAGAGAAATAAAGAGAAAAATTACCGTGAAGTATTAAACACATAGCCGACAGCGAGCAGCAGGCAACGAGATAGCGGAATTAAAATACTCACGTCTATATGAGGATGAATATTTGGACAGCAGCATAGCAAAAGCCTAACCTTTAAAGCTGATGCTTAACTTAAGCATTAAAGACATAGACAAAACTATCGCAATAGCAAACTGGAGATGCTGTTCAACAGCATTTGCTGCCATGCTGTCGGTGTTTAGTTGTAACCCACACTGTGCTCGTATATTATAATAAGTCTTGAATTTTCAAATATTATTTATTAGTCCAAACATAAAATAATAGCAAATGTTAATAATCCCGCCAATTATTTGTTATAATATAATTATTTACGTTTTTAAATAATTGGCTTGTTTTAAAATTAAACCTCCTTTTTTTACAAAAAATCGCTTTAAACATATTCATAAAAATGTTCCATTAGTTGGTATTTATTTAATTCCTTAAATTACACAGAAAGAAGCAAATAGAATTTATTTTATTTTATAACTAAAAAGAGAAATCTGAGTAAAAACCCTAAAAGCATTTTTCAACAGAACTTATTTTTCAAAAAAAGTATCCAGAATTTACATGAACATTAAGTGCGTTTCTGAATATATGTCCATATACTATATACAATATATTAAAATATTTTATTAAATTATTTGCTGTTTTAGAGTTTACGCATGATTTTTATTAAAAGTATATTTATTACACTTTTAAGAGTTAAATTTGAAATTATTTATTTAGAATACGTATTACTGACTTTTTTTAATTTCAAACTAATAAATGTATTTTGCATACAAATATTTGAACCACCTAAATATTCTCTTGTACAATAGGATTTTTAATATGTAAGCACATTTTTGTGGTATATAAATTGTGAAATTCCTCTTTTGTTTTCTTATATTTTCAAATTATTCAAATACAGAAAAATAATTTGTATAAAAAATGTGTATGGTTTAATATGGCATGTCGACATAAGGAATATCAAACTGAAGTTAAAAAGACCTTATTTTGTTTAAAATTAAATTTTATGAAATATTTTTGAGAACAAAAAATATAAATATACTAATAAATTAGTGCTAATATTATATTACATACGTATGTCTAAGTTTAATTATTTTATATTTTTATATCAAACTAGCTCAAATACGGCGCAAAATGCGTTTTCCTATAGACAAAAATCAAAAAATCACTCATCACGGAGTATATGGGCTGAGTATTATACTAAATGATTTCTTCCGACTACTTCTTTATATTGTCGCAAGAGAGCGCTAAACTCGACTAATTTATAATAAAAAATACAATGTAAAAAATCGGATGTTAGGTACTTCAGACTTTATTTTTTATGACATTTTTTAAAGGTTGATTTTTTAATTACTTTACATTTTTATAAAGAAAATATAAAAAGTTTTGAATTTGATTTATCATATTGTTTCTATTTTTAACTTCTTTGAAAAACACCTTACTTTAACAACGTTTCTTATTTTGTTAAAACTTTGCATTACATTTTGTTCTAATAATTGTCTATAAGAAATTTAATGTTTCTGCCACAACTACTTCTATTTTTGTCCATTCGCTCTAAGCAATCGACGCACTATGCCGCGTGCTTCGTTACCCCCATCGTACTTACTACCTGAATTATATTTTTTTACTGTTTTCCTTATTTCAACTGATTCCGGTCTTAAGGATAAAAGGTTCAGCCTTTTGGCTGTATATAGACAGTGTCCTTGCGGTCTTAAGGATAAAAGGTTCAGCCTTTTAGCTGTATATAGACAGTGTGCTTCGCTATCGCTTTATGAAAAATTAATACCCACTTATCCAATCTCTCCAGCATTTTGGCTTATCTAAATAGATAACCAAGCTTGAACTTTTACCTTTTGCCACGTAAGCAAAATTCCATATTTGATATGAATTGGGGATGCTACGCTCACCTAGAATATTCTACTATTATCGATCTTAAGATATAAATATTTGGTTTGTATGGAAGATGCCATGCCAACTTATCAAATTTTGCTTTCTTTTAAACTGATTATTTGCATTGACTGCCAAGTCACTTAGACTTGTTATGATAATCAATATTTACTTTATATGATACCCCTTTATATGATACCCACCATGCCCACATGTCCGACTCTGTCTGCTTTTTTACTGACCATTTGTATTAACTATGAAGTCATTTAGACCAAATTTAGAAACATGCACTTTAACCGTTCTCAAGATATACAAAAAATAAATATGTCCTTTGGACGGGAGGTACCATGCTCACTTTTTGACTGATGATTGTATTGACTACGAACATATGTATGTATTTGAACCAAATTTAGAGACTCTTACTCTTACCGTCTTGAAAGTATCGACTGATAAATATTTGTACGGACGATTCACCGCCTTTAAAAAAGCCGCCAGTATAACTAGACTTCTACAACTTATCTATTATTTGTGTTATTTTATATAAATTCCCATAACATTCCATGAAAGAACATTGGAACTTCTCTCAGTCAATGAGCTGCACCCAATTATATTTTTAAGCTCATTGAAAGGGGTCTACTACTTAACGCCGGCTCCGAACGGCAAATGCATTTAGAGAAGTTTTCAATAGTAGTAATATTCCAGTATAACCAGTTACTAGCTAATATTATGAGATGATACCGCTGTCGATAAGATATTCTGGCCTGGTAGGCCGGTATCTTACCTACAATACCACGGCGGTATAATTAATTAAAAGTGCTTGCAAATTAATTAAATTAATTTATATCGAGGTCTTAGGTAAGAACACCAAATTACACTGCTTACAAGAAACACACTTTGAAGACGGTAAAGCACTGTGGCGGTAATATTGTTGCTTATGGCTAATTTTCCTACTATGGTGTTGGGCCACTACACCGTGTAAAGAAACTTGTGAAAGCATCAGCTTATTCGATACGTGTTTCACCGCAAAGTTTCAAGAAGTGGTTCGAAGATAACAATATCACTGTATTAGACTATCCCCGACAGTCTTCAGATCTACCTGTAACCGGGAATATGGGGAATACAGTAAAGGCAGCAACCGGATAAGAGTTTTCCACAAAATTTTAATGCGCTTTGGTAATTAATTCAGACTGCGTGGTATGATATATTTAAAATCTTGTCGACGCCATTCCTAGACGATGATTGGCGTTTTAAACAACCACGGAGCCTCGACAAAATATAAATGACCTTAGATCAACAGTAGAATTTAAATTAGTGCAAACTTGTTATTATAATATTTTTTTATAACTACTTTAAAAATATATATTTTTTAAAAGGGCGAATTTGTATTTTAAGCTTAATTTAATTAAAATATTGGAATACAATTAATAATATAATAAAAATGTAATGAAAATTTTTCTGTGATTTATTGACTGAAAAGAAATACAATTATATATCAGAAAATTTTTAATTTTATTCACTTTCTTATCAAATCTCAATATGTCACATTACGTGTAGTGTCATTATTTTTCATATTACTGTAGGTCGGGATTACTGATTTTAACTAAACTTGATGTAAACCATATATGGGTCAATCTTGTGAATAAGTTTGTTTTAAAATTTGTGGACACCTTTCAGCATGATGTGGCGGCATACTTTAGTTCAGATGACCTCCGTTTTTATGTATGTATAGAGATTTAACAAATCAACTTAAATTAGCGAGTCAATTTTTCAAAAATTATATAAGATACTCTAATAATGCAACGTCAACGCTATGCAATTGCAAAGTCCGGCTTTGACAGCGCGTTAAGAAATGAAATTGGTTGAAAAACAATAATCATTGTTGTTTATTTCGTTATCATTATTAAATAATAATAATGGCACATAACTAACAATTGTCATCTACTTCACTCAAGTTTTCTAAGACCAATTTATGTATGATTTTTATATGGTGCGTATTTTAAAAACCTTTATATCAACAATAAAAAGTGTATTTAAATTTACAATACTATATAAGATTTGGGTCTCACATTTGGAATGAAGTTAAAAGAAAACGTTAAAACAAATTTTGTATCGGTTTTCTACTCCCATATAAACGTATTTTGTCAACCCTGATGACTCAGCAAACAATCAATAGTATTCCTTTTCTGGGAAAGTATGTGGTCTGTTTGCTTCTGTTTCATCTTGTTTTCTCTATGTTTATTGTTAAAATTCATAATTTTTCTTTTTATGGTTATATGTTTAAAAAGAGGGACAGAGAGAGAGAGATACGGATACAGTTTTTATAAAGTTTAATATTCATAACTTGTACACCAGCACTCTTGTATACCCTACTACTATGCATTTAATTTTCATTATTTTATTCACGTTCTTTTTGCGACTGGAAGTGGTGTTTGGCACTCTTCTTATGACATAACATGACATCAAAAATCAAATAAACGTTTAAAAAATATTCCCACGTACTGTATCTATATAATTTAGTCACATAAAATAACATAATTCTAAAGTCTATTTTTAACTACTATTTGTAAAGAAGGATATTCATATATCAATATGTATGTTATTTGTGGCTTAAATTTAAAGTTTGTACTTGTGTCTCCAATATACTATATATTATGTCTTTACCTAAGATTTGGCTTTTTAAGTTAACCCATGACTGACCATTGTACCTTCTTATATACAGAATGAGCTATTTAAATAACTAAGTATAAATTTCAGTAGAAGTGAAATTAGGCAATGTTTCGTTTGGTTTTGCACTCTACATAAAAGCACAACATGTTAAAACTATGATACCGTTACTTTACATTTTGTTTGGGTTGCTTATCATTATATCAATTTTGGAAATGGACTTGATCATTAATGGGTTCAAGATCTATTATTAATAAAGACAAATTATAGGTTCTCATAAGCTTCTATTATATTAGTTTCTATACTTTTGTATCAATATTATTGGTATTGATGTCAAGGCCAAAGGTTAAAACGAATTTTTTTTTGCAAGAAATTTGTTCTTCAGTTTGGAGACAAGTTGCTCGTCTTTTTGGGGTTATAGACGATATTTGATAAACGACCACCACGAATAGCGCTTCCCGTATATATCCGCATGGCGAAGTGGTTTATAGATGTATCCAACGGAGCACTGATTTTTAAAACAAACTTTCACAGTTTCACTATTTTCGAGCATAATATTGTTGAAAGTGAAATGAAACAAAACTTACCGAATTAAAAATAAATTACAGTTTAGCTAAAATATTTTTTGGTTAAGCTGAAACATTTTTAATCAAATTTATTTCATATTCCATATAATCAGCTGCCTTTTAAAAGCATTGATTTAATCTCGTACAGTAACAATAAGTTCGCCTAATGCTATGCTCACACGACAACGTTATTTCGTCATTCGCTCTCTCATTCATAATAATTCCCCTGTTTATGAGCTTAATCACTATCACATAATTTTCCATACTAAATTTTAAGCGAGAATTACTGAAATTTTAAGTAAATCTGTTTCTATTATATTTCTATTACAAGAAAAAAATAAATAAATATTGTAATAAACAAACAAAACAACGATCGCTCACAGCGTTGATTCCATTTGCTAGCAACCAAGAAAATGCCGTGTGAACGCGATAATTCAAATAAGTAATACAAACAGAAAGCGAAGTAATACGAAGTCTGGTGCAAACATAGCAAAACCGCCCATAAAAAAATTTGAGCCCGATAGAAAAAGCTAAAAACGGATTTGAATTCAGCGCATCAAAATCATTATATTCCATATAGTTTTATTTAAAGGCGAGAACATTTTTTGTTTTTGTAGACCAGTGTACTAGAATGATCAAAGGATAATGCTCTTACGGCCATTACTGTTACTTGCAATATGTTAATAGTTGGTATTTACTTCATGATGATGCTGTTGTTGTTATTGTAGGAATATTGTCTAAAGAATATCTATAAAATGTTTTCCTTTTAAGCTTTTTCTTTTCTGCTTTTTTTTTGGCAAAAAATATTTAAATTTTTATCTGCTTAATTTTTATTGGTTACGCATATTCACCATTTGAATAAAACGTATATTTAGTCCATGTTTCTCTTTTATGACTTGTTTTTTTCAAATTTTTCTGCTTTGAATTCATTACAATCTGTATCTGATATTTAAAAAATTTTCAAAAATTTCTCCTTGTGATTGTTGTTGTGTTTTAATTAAATTTTATTTGAGTTTAAAATTTTCTGTTTTCTATTATTCGGGCCTTTTGGTCTATTTATTTCGGTTGCTCCATTTTGTTTCGCACATTATTTTGAAATAAGCAATTGGCCATTGTTCTCTTCTTCAGTCTTCTCTCTATTTGTTTATTTGTTTATTGTTGTTGTTTTTTGTTTTTGCATTTGTGACTGGGTACGAGAAAGTAAAGTAGGCCTCCTAGTATAGTATTTTCCACCCCCTACTTAATAAGAATTTGTAAAGTATTTTTGTTGTTTACGAATACAAAAGATTCCAAATTCAGAGAAATCTTTGTAATGATATTTAGTTTATTCCTTCAATTCTTTTACCTGTACCATTAGTATATTAACGATAAAGTTCATTGTTCTGAAATACGTATATTTTTACGTAATTTTAGAAAATTCTTTCATTAATTGTTTATTTGTTTAGATTAACAAAATTAAATAAAATCTATTTCTTTTGAAATCTTTAAAAGCGTTAAATATACAAACATTAATTTGAATTTTGTTTTTGTAAACAATTCATTCGTAATTGCGTTAATTTTGTTACTGAAAAGTATTTTATTTAAATTTTTTGTAATCTATTTCAAAATTTAGTTTTGTGTTGCGTTTCATGGTTTTGAATTTAAGTGTGAGAAATTTGTTTATTTTAATTAAATATAAACAATTTCTATTTGGAATTTAAAAAAAATATATATATTTTTTTTGTATGTGAATCGTTTGTGACAGCTAAAGAAAAATGGTTTTTTCTTAATTTATAAATATTTATACGGATTACTTCACATTGTTTTACTAAATACGCTTGAAAGCTGAAATTGAGTTGGATTTATCGTGAGATTTTTTTTTTTTTTTTTCGTTAAAATATAAAGTTTGTCTCTAAAATTGGTAATAGTTAATAGTGAGCTTAGAAAAAATTCAAATGAGAAACAATCTAAATGAATTCTTGGTGAATTCTCGGTAAATTTGATTCAATTAAAATTTCAATATATACTTCAAAAACGAACACAGTATTTTGACATACATTCTATTGAAACAATGTTTCAAATATAAAAAACAGTTTGTTAAAAGTTTTAATTTCAAGCTGAATAATTTGTTTTAGCTTAATGTAAAAACAATCATTATCATGGTAATTCTCTACAATTTATCAATTGTAAAATGGTAGTACATAATTATAATTTGAAATAAATTGGATAAAAAATTCGTTTGATTGAGCAACTCACACATATTAAAGAAGTTAATAAGTACTTAAGTAAAATACACACCATTTAAAAGCTCAGTTCTTCTACTTTCCAAACCGGTTTTTTACCCATAAGCCATGATTTTGTTAGTGTTTCGAAAATTTCAAAGATAGATTATTGCTGCACTCGATAGCACCTTTAAAAAATATTATCATTTCCCAGGTATTTCTACTTCATTCGTTTTTGCTGCATAGAGTTTTTCTTAAACACTTTTTTTGACGTGTAAAAAATAGAGTAGCTTCCGTTTTTGTTGTATAACTTTAGTTGTTGTATAAATTTAGTTGTGTTTCTTAAAAATGTTTAAAAGCATTAAGTACAGTTTTAGAAAACCATTATATGTTTAAATTCATCGCGTTTTTAAGGGCTGAAATAAAAACTGACCTCTAGAGAATGAGGGCGTACACATTTTTTTAATCCGACTGTATTTGGGAGTATAGAACTTAGCAAAAAATTGCGTGCGCAGTACTTTCAGTTAAAATATCAGAGTAAGGCATTGTTCACTACATTATACCATTGTTGAAATCATTTGTAATGAAAATCGATGTGGTTCGTAGTTAAATATACCCCTCTGACGCACACTTCTAACGCAGGTTCTGTAAATATTAAGGAGATCAGACGGGTTAAAGTATATCTTATACCGTCTTAAGAAACCGAGACCCTAAAATGCTTCTGTTGGCATTCGAAATATGTATTTGATCCTTTCAGCTGATATCACACTGAATTCTCATGCGCAGAACATTAAGAGCTTCTGAGTCCGCAATATTTACATTATCCCTGGTCATAGATGACACCGCACCACCACGTCTGTATGTCAGAAAAACACTGTGCCTTGAGAGGATTAAAATCGACCCTATTCCCATGACACCACTCGGAGATATTCGGAAAGTCGCTTGTGAGTATTTCATTCAGAACAATTTTCGGAATATATGGTAAACGCATAATTAGCAATGAGCAACTTTGGGCCACAGAAAATATTGAAGATATAAACACTGAGATTGTTTGAAAAAATTTTGTGGGATTCCACACACTCTTCGTATACCATCTGAGAAAATTAGCTATCATGCCATCATTACAACTCTCAACAAATAGGAATGCCAAGAACCACCTCTATCTCCTAGAATTGGAAGAACTTTTAACAACAGCGGAGAACCCAAAGATATAGCCGCACGATGACAAAGGTAGAGACAACTTATGGACTTATAAAACGGCTCGTAATCAAATGGGATTATATATGTATATACTTTTCCTATTGCATAAATACAAATTTTATGCAAAATAATATTTTCTTTCCGCTTTATAATTTTCCAGAAGGAGTACCTAAAAATATATTATTTATTTACTTGTATTCTTACTACAAGCATTTAAATGAAGCAGCCACATTTTTTACCACACTCTTAATAATAAATTGTTGTTTCTTTAACTTTTTGCTTAAAACTCTTATTCTTAAAGTAAAATATTCAATTTCAATTATTTTTCTTTTACTCCTTACTATTAAGGCCTAATCAGTCATAATGTCCAATTTGTACTTTAAATAGTTGAAATCATTTTGAGAAATATTTGCCCTTTTTAGTTTAAACAGTTGAGTAAATACTTAAATAAGTCTTCGCTGAAAAAGTAAAAAGCAGTGCTGCTGTTTTCAACTTGACTTTATTTGCAGTTTTATTTTAGTTTTGTATATAGACTACACCCTCAGATGTACTTTAAATACAAATTATTCTAAATTGCTCAGCGATGTCACTTACAAATGTCTGACTTTTATGTAGTAAATTTCTAAAGAAGCACACATACACAGGCTTCCTTAAACAGCCACGAATACCAGCCAATATATGCCCAACTAAGTGCTCATGAATGAAATGCTAAATGGCCTTCTCAGTAAAAAATCATATAGCGTTGTTCCCTTTTTTATTGCCCAACAAATGTTGTGTCACAATTTTAGATGCCACCGTTTTTACATTCTTGCCACATAGTTGTTGTCATCAAAATCCATGTCAAATTTTAAACTGCCATTGTCTTTGTTGCCACTGCCGTCCTCACCATTGCCATCGTTATCATCGCAATCATCATCAGAAACATCTGTTGGCTGGCGGTCGTCAAGGCAATCATTTGAAGGTAATGATTTTGCGAATGTTTTAAATGTTTAACTGCGATTTGTTGAATGAGAAAAGCGAAGTTAAAAAATGGAAACAAATTGTATTCATCTCCCTTGCACAGAATTTTAAAATCATTCGCAAGATTCTTTGTTTCCCTCGTTACCTCTATACTTGTGTCCCTTTTCTCTCCTTAAATATTAAAATATTTTTCGTCAAGTCTTCCCCAGCTGAACATATTATTGCCAATAATTAAAGCTTTAAAAAATATTTCCTTTTTTATTTCGCATTTTGCACTTTGCTTTTTATTGTTTTTTAATATTTTCGTTTTTCACGCAGGTTCAATTCCACATTTATACACATACATATATTATGCTTATATATATGTATTGCTGTTTGACAGTTATGGATTTCT
Organism: Wohlfahrtia magnifica; assembly: GCA_023159175.1. Taxonomy (NCBI): domain Eukaryota; kingdom Metazoa; phylum Arthropoda; class Insecta; order Diptera; family Sarcophagidae; genus Wohlfahrtia; species Wohlfahrtia magnifica. The sequence continues at coordinate 900,316 of JAKWBJ010000014.1, forward strand.
TAGCAATAAATATTAAATGACCTTTTATGTTACATCGCTTAAAATTATTTTATTTCAATATTTTTACTCACTGTTATATCTTTTCCTCTTCCTGCCCCGAAAACCTTTTGTAACCATTGCCTTTTTATACTCTTATCCTTGATTTAAGTTTCATTTTAGCCACAAAATTCAACTAAATGCCAGCTTTATTTGCGTTTTTTAAGTGTTTTAAGTGTTTTCTTCACTTTTTTATTCCATATTGGCTTAAAAATGTAAGTGTTTCAGTTTCGGCTATTTTTGTCCTTTTTTCTGAAATTTTATTATTTATAGGTTTTTGTCTATAAAAATATATAAATAAAATATAAAAAATGAATGAATTTATAGAATTTATGAACCAAAAAACATGTTGAAATAAACATACATCATACGCGTATAGGTAAAAATATTAGTACAGAAAGCATTCATTTTATATTTTTGTAATGCTTTGGTTTTAAATACATACATACACATGTATGTAGTAAAGTAAAAACAAAATGAAACGAAGCTGCAACTGCCCGACAGGATTGCCAATTACGATTTTTTCATTGGCAAGCATTGGCAATGTAAAATTTATAGTTTATATACCAGGCTTCGAGAGACAAATACAAACGAAATATAAACTTGAGTAGAAATTTTTCGTATAATGTTGAGCTTCTTTAGCAATGCAGTCCTAATGCACCTTATCGCAGCAAATCTCAATTTTTTCCCAGGTGTCTTCAGGTTTGAAAATAGAAAAAAAAACGCAAGAGTACACAGGCTACACCAAAAAAAAAAAAAAAATTCTGGAGTGATACTATTTTTCTGTTAGCCGCCAAAATAGTATATGTAACTTTCCAGGTATTTTTTTACACACCTTGTTATTTTTGACACAGTAGGTGAATGTGCAAAATGATTTAATATTGTGGAAATTATAAACTTAAAAATATGACTCATATTCACTAAAAACAATTCGATTTAAATTTTCACTGAGGGTGATAGAATAAAATGTAAAGGATATCAATAAGTAACTTCCTTGGTTTTAAACTTAGTTTCTTAATCCGTAGTAGCATCTATGTATTTACAAACATTATTCTTTCTCTTATATCCAAACTAATGCTATTAAATTTATTTATAGTGATACCGATCGGAATAATTCCTTTACTGCCACGAAATTGTAGTTAAAAATGGTAATATGTTGACCTCAAAAAAAAAAAAAAAAAAAAAAAAATTGATCGTTGAAATCAACAACACGGTTTTATTTTCGTGTATTGCAAGACCCCATTTTCAACGATCTCTATAAAACATATTTATAACTTTTTTTAAATAAATTTTTATAAGATCAAAGGTATAATCTTCCTCAATCGCTTATCTATAAACATATATAAAAAATAAACCTTTATGTTCATGATTTAATAACTCGAGAACCACTCAACCGATTTGTAAACCAATAAATGTGTTGGAAGGGGTGCTTTCACTGATTGTCTTTTGATTAAAAAAAGCGATTCCACGCCCGTACAAATACTTATTTGTCTATATCTTAAAAACAATAACCGTGAGTCTAAATTTGGTCTAAATATTTTCGTAGTCAATAAAAATCATCAGTCAAAAAATGGGCGAATCAGACAAGTGGCCATGGTATCTCCCATATAAAGTAAATATTAATTTTTATATATGTATCTTGAGAACAGTGAATTGGAAGTATATAAATTTGGTATATATTACTTCATAGTTAATGCAATTCATTAGTTTAAAAAATGGTCGGAGTGGCATCCGGTAAAATCGGTAAACGGTAAATGTCAATACAAATCATTCTTTTATAAGTTGGAGAATTAAATAAATGTATTTATGTATTTCTTGCGAACGATGATAGTAAAAGTTTCTAAGTTTGACTCGAACAATATCGTGGACAATACACATCATCCGTCAATATCTTTGATAGTGGGCGTGGCAACTCCCATTAATACATGATATGCAATTTTGCATGTATGAATAACCGTAAGAGCTAAAGCTTTATCCCCACATCAGCCAAAAAGCAGTATAAATTGGATAATGGCGTTTTTCACATACCACACCGTATGTACTTGTATATACTTTGTCTTATGTATGAACATGTATAACAATAAGTTGTCCTATGTTTGTTATTTGATAATCGAAGAACGACTTCTCCAAACGACTCGCTTAAGAATAAAAAAATTCGATAAATTTTCTACAGATAAGCAATATACGTTTGTGAAGATGTTTTTTCTATATAAAATGTATGAATTCCTTTACATTTTTCTTTTGAAAAATACATTTAATAGGTATACAACACAAAGGCTCCCAGCAACGGAAGAAGAGTTTTTTTTTTTTTTATTTTGTAAGTTTAAGCAACAATTTAAAATATGAAAACACCGGAGTTCAATTTATTAAGAACTGACCCAAGACTTTCCTTGAATATCTGCCAAATTAATATTTGCAATTTTTAGAGAACTACATTAAAGTTACAGATTTTTAGAATTTTCAATTCTTTACATTTAATATTTGTACAATTTTTTTAAGTCGGAAAAAAAGTTTTAATCAAAAAAAAAAAAACATACAAATACATAATAAAAATATGCTCCCAACAATTTTTCTTTAATGTGGCAGCCCTTAATTAAAAAATCGAGCATATTTTTGGAGAAACTATTTTTTCTTTTTCGTGGACATTCCCGTTATGCACACACAACAACTCGAAACAAAACAAATTTTTTTTTCCAAGAAAATGTTTTAAAAAATGTTCAACAATAACTACCATCATAAATCGTAATAAAAGAAATGGAAAAAACACACGTTTTTAATTGATTTTTATTAAAAATGAAGCAACAGCAATAAAACAATGCATGTTGCATTGCAAAAGGAGAAGCAAAAAAAGGATCATATCAACATGTAGCGGTAACTACATCAGTCTCACTAGCAGTGCTTCTTCTGCTATAGCAACATAATCATCGTCATCATCATTATTATTATACTATATTTATGATCCAGCCAACAAAAACTCACAATGATTTATGATTCAACAAACAAACAAAAAAATAATAATAAAAATAAAGAATTTTATTTACAAAATGATGTGAGATATGCTTTTTATTTGCTATTGTTTGTATTCACAGTTCCAGTACCAGTACCAGTTCCAGTTTTTTTTTTTTTTTTTTTTTTTTTTTTTTTTTTTTTTTTTTTGAAACAAAAAATACCAATAAACATTTCATTTGGTCTGGTTTTAATTTTTTATTTTGTTTTGGTTTTTAAATCAGCAAACGACAAAAAAGGGATGTGAACCAATTTGTTAAAAACAAAAAAAAAAAAAAAAAAAAAAAAAAAAATAGGTTTCTTCTTATTCCTCGCTCTGCTTTTGGTCAATGTGTCTGATGCAATATTTTTAACGTTAAGAATTTATTACATACTCGTACAATCTGAAACAAAACAAAAAATAGAAAAACATCCTGATGATTTTCTCTTTTCATTGTCAGATTTTTGCGTTATTTACTGTGTTATTCGAGCTGCAATATGTATTTGAAAATTGTTGTATTCGTCTATACTACGTATGAACATTCCTAAGTTATTATTCTTCATATTTTATAAATAAAAATTCTTTTATGTCTTCCTCTTACGGGTTCTCTAAATTTTAGAGAAATTTAAAAATTTTAGAGTCTAAAACATACCCACTGAATCAAAAGAAGGACAAACTTCTTAAGTTTGTCTTGTAATTTTCGTTTTTAGTTTGTTTTCGTCGTTTTATGTTACTTGTCATTTGTGCTTTTATCAGTTCATTGCTTACGGCGGTATTGTCAAGTGAGAGGAAGTAGACAATGAGCAAAAGATGAGTTTTTACACCAACGTATGTTTCAATAAATGGGTGAATTAATAAAAAGAAATAAAATTATAAAAAATTAATTTATTTTAAAAAAGTTTTAAGTAAAATGTTTTAAATTTCTTTTTTAAAGCAACAGAAAGAGCAATTATTTTTTGCAACGACGACGACCCAATAAAAGGGTGTAAGAATATGATTGAAAAGTTCGACCGTAGCGCTTCAAAAGACGTGTATATAATCGTGACAGGTTACGAATCATGTATATATGGCTATGAGTCGGAAACAAAGCAGCGATCGATTGCATTACAAGACGAGCTAAATCCAACAAAAGTCGGTCGTGGAAAAAGCAAAGCGAAGCAAGTGGTCGCCTGTTTCTTCGTCCGAATGCATCATGTGGGCACTGTTCCGCTGGAACACACAGTGTAGAACGATAAATTCTAAGTGGTACACCACCACTTGTTTGCCGGAAGTCTTCGCAGAAATTCGTAAAACGAACCGCCGAACTCGAATCATTCTCCATCATGACAATGCGAGCTCTCACACACCTCGTCAAACAGGTGAATTTTTAAGCAGCTCTCTCATCATCCGTACAGTCTTAATTTGGCACCTAATGACTGCTTCTTGTTCCCAAAAATCAAAGGTAAATAGTGTGGTCAACGATTTAAGTTCACCTAAGAAGCAGTTGAAGCGTTCAAAAACCATGTTTTGGAGGTGTCTAAAGAGGAATAGAAGAAGTGCTTTGAGAAATAGTTTGAATGAATGCAAAAGTGTATTGATCATCAAGTGGAATATTTTGCATAACAATAAAGACATTTTCATATAAAAATTATTGTTATTATTTGCTATTTCCGAAATATTAAATGTATGCCTCGTATCACACGACAACTTTTTTTGTAATTCGTTATCTCATTCATAATCTATCTTCTAATGAAGATTCACATTACATAATTCCCCATATAAAGTTTTGAGAAAGAATCATCCGAATTGTATGACACTCTCTACTAATTACACTGTTAACTAAAAAAATCAAAGATGTCGCTAGTTTTTATGGGTTTATGATCATCGGTAGTTGTCAAGCTAAGCATGAGCTTAGCACACTTTAATCTCCTAATTAAAATATTTTAATCACACACTTAATATTACAAATGTATTAAATTGGTGTCTCTAAAGTATGCAAATAAACCTGAGAAATAATTTTGTCTATTCAGTTTGTTTATGTGTCAGGGTGTTATGTGTAATTCAAACATTGATCATGCTTTCTATACAATTTGTTTTTGCCAGAAAACAATTTTCATATTAACAACACAACGCATCACCTAAGTGATCTACTGAATAAGTTCTAAGATTTTATTTGGAAATGTTTATCAAAATAGCATTAAAAATGCTTACTACCATAGCATTTCATATAAATAGTTTTTATTTTGCTATTAAACGATATTTGTTAAAATTTCAACCGTTTTTGCTTTATTGCATTTTTAAATGTAAACCTTTAAATTGCTCACCCTGTATATATGTACATATGTACGAGGGCGGATTGATATTGAAGCTACGTAAGTAGGAAAAAACCATTTTTTTTTTCAAAAACCATTCATTTCTCAACATAGTCTCCTTTAGCTCAATACACTTAGTCAGACGATTTTCCAACCTTTTTATACCATCTGAATAATACGATTTTGGGAACTCCTCAAAATACGCATTAGTTTCGGTAATCACTTCTTCGTTTGAGATGAATCTTTTCCTGCGAGCCATTTTTCAAGTTTGGAAACAGGAAGAAGTCACTAGGGGCCAAATCTGGAGTATAAGGTGGATGATCAACCAATTCGAAGTGGATTTCTCGTAGTTTTAGCATCGTATCTAATGGTGTGTGAACTGGTGCGTTGTCTTGAAGAAAGGGCACTTTTTTCTTGTTTAAATGTGGTCGTTTTTCCTTGATTGCATCAACCAATTGATCCAATAATGCACGATAATACTCTGCTGTGATTGTGGATCCCTTTTCAAGATAATCCATGAGCAATATTCCGTGTGTATCCCAAAATACAGTGGCCATAACCTTGCCAGCCGATTTCGCTGTCTTCGCCTTCTTCGGAGCACTTCCACCAGCTTCCACCATTGCTTTGATTGATTTTTGGTTTCAGGTGTGTAGTAGTGGACCCACGTTTCATCAACAGTTATTAATCTAAGCCAAAAATCAGAAGGATTATGCTTTATCGTGTCCAAACACCGCTGTGAAGTGATCTGTCGAACTCGTTTTTGTTCAACACTGAACAAACGAGGTACCCATCTTGCCGATAGTTTTCTCATATGCAAATGTTCATGCAAAATGTTGAACACACATTCATATGATATATTTACCATTTCAGCAACATCATTCATAACGATATCGTGGATTTTCTTGATATTTTGTTCAGTAACCACCTCTTTTGGCCTTCCTGTTGATGGCATTGTTGCAGTGCTTGTTCGGCCCCGTTTAAATTCAGCAATCCAATATTTTACCATATAATCTGACGGAGCAGATTCGCTGTAATGTTTATCAAGCTTTTCTTTTGTCTCTTTCGCCGTTTTGCATTTCAAATAATAGTGTTTAAACACTACACGAAATTCACTTTTTTCCATTTTCCAAGAACACAAAAGTTGCTTACTTCAAACGACTACAAAAAATAAACTAATCGAAGAATTTGGCTAAAATTTTAACAGCTGACGTTTGACATCTCGTAATTTCTAAGAAAGGAAAAGTTTTTGTGTTTGTGCGCTAGGTAGCTTCAATGTCAACCCGCGCTCGTATATAAATAAAAAAGAGTGCTTTTGAGATTTCTTTCACATTATAAAAAAAAGAGTACATGTACTCTTTTAAAGAGCATATATGGCATCCCTAATTGCACCGCGACACCGAGTGCCACTTCACCAGCCAACTAATGCCCGAAATAAATCCCTCCAGGTCAGAGATCCTGGCGGACGCAACCTCACTAAGATCACTGAAGAAACACTGGCCTAGCAACCAGAGCTTACGTTTTTGGAGAGCCAGGCAAAATCAAATGATATACTCCACTGTTTTCGGCTTCTCCTCATACCCTAACACATGGCATTAATCCGTGGTGTCTGTTTCCCATAGCCGAGTCCTTGCCCTATTAGCGCAATACCCAGTCAAAAAAACCAAAAACAGAATTCTAAGAGGCTTTCTTCTTAGATTCAGAACCCACTTCGTCTTCGAGAGGTCACATTAAGACCAAAGCAGCCTTGTGGCCTTGCAGTCTTCCATACTCCTCTAGGACTCTTTCGCTTTACGACGGATCCATTTGGGGTACATCAAACGAAGTACCCCAGCGGTAGTCTAATAGACACATTCGCCAGTTCTATACACATTAATGTGGCCGCTCTCACCATCTGATCAACAGTCTCGTTTCCTAAAACGCCGCAGTGTCCAGGAATCCAGCACAGCCTGACGCTTAATAGATGCAGGAGTGATGTGAGGGCCTTCCTACATATTAAGACCAGCCTCGAGCTGATGTAGCGCCCAGTCAGACTCTTGATAGCAGTTTGATTCTACACTACACCTCTACCAAAAATTTTATAAAGTCTGTTGCACATCTAAGGTAAAATTATAAAATTGTCGCAGAGTCGGATTAACTAACCCATAAATTCCTTTTTTAATTTTTTGCTTTTGTGGCACTTTTTGTGGGCCAGCAGCTCAGCTGTGTATTTTGGATGCTGAGTTTAAATTTTAAGATTCAAAATATATTTCAACATAAATTGTTTTAATTTTGTTGTTGTTGTCGTTATATGTAATAATTTTTCTCTTCTTGCTTGGGTAGTTTTCGTATCGAATTTTATTATTCTTTTTATATCATTGGCGAACATTTCATTCATCTAACTGCTGCCTGCCAGGCATATTAAAGTGAAAGTAATCATATCGTTGTTGTTCTTAAGAGGCCGACCATCATTTACAATCAACTAACTTTACCCGGCATGGTAGTTGGTTTATAATTCCTGTCTTGGCTTTTACTTATTTTTTTATTATTCTTTTCATCCTCCTTTCACTGTATCTTTTCGCTGTTTCTGTTAAAGTTGATTTTATTTTTTTGCTGAATTTTTGGCCTTATTCTGGGAGAATTTCTTGGAATTTAACCAAGTGTTGGTCTTTAGCTTTAGGGTCAAATTGTGTAATAGTGGTTTAAAATATATACTTACACATATATTTACATATAAATTTGTGCAGAATGATTTCAGTTTTTTTGTCTATGTTTTCAAAATTTTTTAACGTCATGAAAATTAAACGCTGTCTGAAAAATTAAATTTTTATTTCTTAAAAATATATGTATATACGTATGTATGTATGTATTATATATAAATGTCACTTTGTCCTATTTAGCAACACTTTTAAGGAAAATAATAAACAAAAGGATTGTGTATAGCAATTAAATGCAACGAATATAGTTTTTTTTTTATTTACTCCTTTAAAGTTGTATGATGAGAGATCATAAGGCCGTAACAGGCCTTGTACTCTATCTAATGTACGATAGTTCGTTACCTCAAACATAAAATCTTATCGGTTTGCTGAATACATGTGTGTGAAGGACTCCCTGTCCTTCTACTGATCTGACTCCCATTCCAAGACTTGCCTTGCAATATCATCCGCATATTTTCTGAGGGTATGGTCAGTCATCTAAATTTACGTCTTCAGTAAATAGACCCCAAACAGCCGTTTGATATGGGTTTTAGGTCATTATATACAGGGATGTGAAAAATACTAAGGACGGGAATGTGACATATTGAGATTTGATAAGAAAGTACGTAAAATGAGAAAATTGCTGATAAATATTTGTACTGAATTTTAGTAAAGAAATTACAGGTTTCATTAAATTGTATTAAATTACTACGTAAAACCCGGCGGGCATCGCTACCCCTATATTAATTATTATCTTAACTACTATCTTAGATATCATTTTTTACTCCTTTTTCCCCATTTTATTCCCTGCCGGTTCAAATCCAAACACACTGTAGAATCTGCTGTTTAGCTGTATACAGTCTTCAAATAAATACAAATTAATTCTTATATAATATATGTATTTAGATAGCTTTTACCCGGTGTGCTTTGTTCAATACATTTATCTAATCTTTTCCAATTTTGGGCTGATGTGGAGAGATAGTAAAACTATAATTGTCGTTCTACACATATAAAAAATTCAAGATTTAATATGAATGGAAGGTACCACGTCCATTTATCCAATCTCTCCCATTTTTTGTCTGATGATTTGTATTAACTACAAAGTCATTTAGACCAAATTCAGAAGCTTTAGCTGTAATCGTTCTCAAGAAAAAAATCAATATCTAGCTTGTGTGGGAGGTACCATGCTACCATGTCCTATTCCTTCTATTGATGATGAAGTCATTCATTCCAAATTCAGAAACCTGCACCAAAACTGTTCTCAAGGTACACAAAAATCAATATGCTTTAGTAGACTATGCAGTGTATTCCAACAAAGTGGCATATTTTCCGAGCTAAGGTAGGATACAAGTTCAACATAATCTGTTGCTTCCATAAATTTCTGTATACGATATAATGGTGCTTTGCCTTAAGTGTTATGTCCTAATTCTGAACAGCTTGCAAGTTCTAACATAGCATCTATTTGCAATGCTACTGATTGATTAAGAATCTCTATCAAATATTTGTACAAAATTTTCCAAGAAGGCACTAAGAATTATTTAATTTTAAATATAATTTAGTGAAAGTTGGGGTTTTCACTTTAATTTTTTTATTTTTTAAATCAAAGTCGTCCTAAATATGCATTTGCTTCTCAGAAACAAAAACAACAACATTTCATAACTTATATCAGTATATTTTTTAATAATATTTTCTTTTAAAAATTATCATAAAAATTTATTCTACTCTCATAACATTCTTATGCCCACTGACCCATTTTCAGCAATAAATTTTCTTTTTTCTTCTTTGTTACTCTTTTTTTGTTGTCCCCTCTCCTTTAAATAATTTTAGGATCAAAATCTTTCAAAATGAGCAACAACAACAAAAAAAAATTGTTAGAGAAACAACACTTTTACTTTTTCTATTTTCCATATGCTCTAGGGACATATTAAAATTGTTATGCTGCCCTATTCAGTAACTGTAAACGATATCAAAATAACGATAATGCTTAAGAGAAGTGTTGTTATTGCAAAAAGTAAAAGAATTTAAAGAAAAACATTAAACAAAAGAATTTTCAAAGTATACATACATAACTTTTATGATATTTAACTATGTATGTACATATGTTTATGAATATGTTGAAGCTGGGGCCGAAATATTTAAAAGTGTCACTCCCATTATGTTTTTTAAATAATATTGTGTTGTTTTTTTTTTGTTTTAAAATTACATTTTAAAGAATATTTTTCTTAAACCTATTAAATTGATTCCTTTTTTTATTCAACAATAACCAATTTTATATATTTACACAGACAGATAGACAGACAGACATAAATACATACATATGTACATATTTAAGTACCAAAAAATATATCAATAATAGAAAGAAGAATATTTATAGTAAACATGTTTATATGTATAAATCTTTATTTATATACTATATGTATGTACATGTACTTGTAATACATTCAGTAAATGAAAATTAAACTCACAGAAAAATGTTAGAACAACCTCATTAAATATAATCATATTGTAAAAAGAATATAAATTGTGTTTTATACTGATAGTAAAGTAAAAAGAGAATCTTATGATTTGGCGTCAAAAGTATAAATCCTGTTTTATATAGCACTTAGCATTTGGTTTTCGGACAAATATAAATGTAGCATTTTTTCACCTTCGCCCTAAAATGCCTTTTTGTACATAGTATTTTCCAAAAAAAAGAAATAGAAAAAAGGGTACGCAACTTCCAAATTCGTCTAAAATATATTGTGAAAAGTTATTTTATATGTGTGGGTTTTTGACAAAAAAGTGCAACATTTTGAAAGGTTAAGGGTAACACTTTACAATTATTACATTGAAAAAGGCAATCAAAATTTCAGGAAATAAAGGTTGATTTTCTAAAAAATACATTATATGTGGGAACCCAATTTTCTGCATCTCAAAATATTCTAAAAAGTAGTATATAGTCCGTGCGAAAATAATATAAATGTAGTGTTGTCTAGTCTAAAATTAGCTGAATTCCGCTACCCTTATATTAATTATTATCTTAACTATCATTATTATCTTAATAATTTTTTAGCCTTGGTCCCCATTTTATTTCCTTCGGAAAGAAAGACACTGTAGAATCTGATGGTTAGCTGTATACAGTTTTGAAATGAACACACATTTGTTTTTCTATAGTATATGTTAATAGATAGCTTTTAATCGGTGTGCTTTGTTCAATAACCGTTCATTCAATCTTTCTTTTTTTTTGGCTGCTGTTCATAGGTAGCGAAGCTTTGATTGTTGTTCTCCACATAGAAAAAAGTCCATATTTAGTACGAATGGAAGGTGATGCGCCCATTTATTCAATCTAGTCCATTTTTGTCTGATGATCTGCACTGGCTATGAAGCCATTTAGACCAAGTTCAGAAACTCACACTTTAATCGTTTCAAGATATATAAAAATCAGTATTTAGTTTGTGTGGTAGGTACCATGTTCACTTGTCCTATTCAGTTCATTTTTTGACTGATGCTTTGTGTTGACTATGATGTCATTTAGACCAAATTCAGAAAGTTTAGTTTAAGCCGTTCTCAAGACTGACAAAAATCTGTATTAACTTTGTATCGAAGTTAACATGCCCAATTATTCGACTCCGCCAAATAAATATTTTCTTTGTATTGTCGTGGCACCGCACAGATGAAATTTTGTAAAATTAAGCACCCTATAGTTCCTTTCAGATACACAGAGATATACTATACAAATTTCAAGAAAGTCTGTTTAGCCGTTTAGGTATCTATAAGGCACTAACATACATGCATATATACAAACATATTAATTTTTATATGTAAGATTAACTTTAAAATCAAATTAATATTACGGGTATAATTACTGGTCATTGTATGATTGAACGTAATGTATCATACCTGAGCGTATAGATGACCCGTATTATGGTTGTTATAGGAGCTGTCAGAGTTAGAAGTAAGGGGAATCGGTACAACTCTTTCTTGTGTTTTTGTGTTGGAATAAGGTGCTCAGAAGTAATTCGTGACAACTTTGTCAAGGGTACCGATTAGTTATCGCAAGGATATTGTCTCTGATTTTTGCTCCCGAAAGAGTTTTCGAGTTTTTTCTTGATGGTATCACAATGGGCCATAGGGCCCCTAATTTTAAAACCAAACTCTCAAAAGTTGCTTCTGAAATTTTTTTGCACCGAAATTGTTATAAAATGTGAACACAGTCCGCTTGCAATCTATATATTGTAAATATACCTTCTTAGCGCCAATTTTGAATAATAATAGATCCGCTAATAAGACAGCATCTTGATGGATATTTTTTTTTTTGGTGTAATTTACTTTAGTTGTTGTTTACATTACTATTGTTGCTGTTGTTGTAGCTGTTGCTACAATATTATTGCTGAAAAAAATTGCTACTCAATTTTTATGACAGGTTTTGTTGCTCTACATTTTCTTCCCTTCTTTCTGCTGAACTTTATGGTATTGAAATAACATTGCGTGTATATCGTTGTATCTTATGTGCACGCTTTGTATCCTTATATCCAGTAGATGTGTGTATGTCTATATGTAATTATTTACAATTTTGGATTTCTATTTTATTTACTTATCAATTTTATTTTTTAGGTCTCGTCTATGTTATTGTCAGACCCAAAATTATTAAAATTTCTATAAAAATGTAAATTTTAGCAAAGGCTTATTAGTAAAAGAACGTTAACAAAAAATTCGATGCGAGAAAAATTTTATTTAATGAGTAAAAAAAACAACATAAATTTTATAAAAATATTTTTTTGTTTTTTTGTTTTTTATATTTAATTAGACAATTTTATTTTGATTATATTTGTGTGAATTGCATTGGTATTTTTTAGATACTTTTTAACATTTCGTATTTAAAGATTTAAACAAAAATCGAGAATAAATTAAAGCTGACAACTTGTGTAGCCTCTTGTTTTTAATTGAATAAAACTTTTTTCTTAATTTCATCTTATTTGTTAAACAAATTTTCTTAAATTAATTATTTATTATATTTTTTCTGTTGTGTTCTTGCTATTGTTTTATAAACATCTGAAGATCTCAGATTGAGTGCTTTGTGTGTATATGCTCTAGCAACACCATGGTGGTTCCTTATTTTTTTGTTAATTTTAATTTTTACTTTTAGTTTAATTGTGTTTAATAAAAATTAATTTCTAGTATAAAATTATTTTTTTACTTGTCCCTGGTTTTTATGAAATTTGTCGTAATTATTTGTAAACAAAATTGAAGAAAAAAAAGCACAGCGGACCATCACTTTATTGTTGTTATTTTTTTTAGTAAAAAAGTTTTCCTTTTTTCATTCTATTTCATTATTCTTTTAATTTTTTTTTTGTGGTGTTTAATATTTGTCTCTTTTGTGTTCAAGTTTTATTATTTTAATTTATTTAATTCTTTGCCATTAAAAAAAAATATGTTGTTGGAATTGAAATAATTCTCTACTTTTATCACTTTTTTTTAATAATTTTTTCTTTTTATTTTTAAAACATTTACATAAAGTGGTAAATATATGTAGAATGACGGAAGGATAGATAAAGAGATAGAGAGGAAAAAACTATGAGACAAAAACTTGTTGACTAAATATTCATTTACTAAGTATGGTGTTGTAATTGTATGAGTTTGCCAATGTAAATGAAGTTGTGAATGGTTTGCAAAAAAAAAAAAAGAAAAAGGATGAGGATGTAGCTCACAGACTCATCTAAAATAGCAGTTTTTGTTAATGAACACCAATAGTATATGGTGAACATAACGGTTTAGTGAAATCGCTTGTTACACACAAACGATTGTTGAAAGCAAATGTGTTACAACGAACAAAAAAAAAGAGAAACGACAAAAAATTAAGAAACGAATGCAAAGTAGCGAAATTTTCTGATGCGTTATGATTTCTAATGATAAAAAAAAACTAACAAAAAAATCATTGAGTGTTATTCGAGTTCAACAAGGCACCAAATTCAACTGTCAGATGAGTATTAAAAAATAAGATATATTTGTACAATATTCTATTATGCAAATCGATTTGTTGTTGCAAAACTCCCATTTTAAGTTGCGACAAAGACCTTTTCTGACTCTAAGTTCAATAAATGTTAGGGAATCATTTCTTTCTGTTCATGATTGTATCTCAGATACATACAATTCAAACAATTTTTTGTTTGTTTCATCTACATACATATGCATATTAAAATCTAGGCTATTTTTGGCTTACATATGTCACCGCTTCACGCCGACCGGTTTCAACCAAACTTATACACAAGATATGTATTGGAAGCGCGCATGTGCGCGACAATAAAGCCCAAAATTGCCATCTTTTTGATATTCAGTATAGATATAATGGGTCCGCCATCTAACATTTTTTTTCTACTAGTGCTTATTTCGTGAATGGTAACACTTAGCTCATGTCTGATTTGACAGATAATTAGTTTTATCCTTCTGCTGAACGAAAATGGTTGTCTATACGCTTGAACAACGCTGGGAAATATTGCGACATTACTTTGAAAATCATGGTAATGTTGCAGAATCAAAAATCATCTTTTCAGATGAAGCTAATTTTGATCAAGCAAAATTGTCGCATTTGGGGCACAGAAAACCGGCACGCATATATTGAAAAGCCGATACACCCAAGACGAGTCACTGTTTGGTGCGGAGTTTGGTCCAGAGGCATAATGCGAGTATAGTAAATGCGTTGTTCAAGCGTATACACAACCATATTCGGAAGGATAAAACTAATTATCTGTGAAATCAGACATGAGCTAAGTGTTACCACTCACGAAATAAGCACTATTTGAAAAAAACGTTAGATGGCGTACCCTTTACACAAGCGTAATTTAAACAACAAAATCTCAATTTCACCTCGGCTTTTTAAAGGACAATACCGATTAAGTTAAAAATCATTACAATATATACCTGTAAAGACGCAAAAACAAAATGGAACATATACATATGTTCCAATCGTCATTAAGGGCAGCACCAGTATTAATATAAAGTTGAGGGTTTACATAACGCTATTTCGTATTTAAATTTTTCTACGTTTTTTAGCATTTTATCAAAAAAGAATTTCTTAATTTAAATAATTGTGGTGTAAATTTGTTGGTAAAATACAAATAACGAATGCAATACCTGTCAATTTACACCATCGTTGCCCTACAAAACAATGACTCACTCTCATAGGACGCGTACAAATCATACTTTACTGATCTGTAACTTACAACTTCATTAACTTCAACTTTTTCTCAGAAAGGTGTGATGCAAAAAAATCGTAGAACGCTCCGTCTAGATTTGAAATTTAAGATCGGTATTTTACAATATCCTATTATTTTATAGAAATAAGCAAAAATTTCGTCAAAATCACCAAATTCCTTTCTAACAGCATTGCTATTTTACACATTCTTATTAACGTCTGTAATAAAATAGAACAAGGTGACAGGTACAGGTGACGGAAACAACTTATGAAAAGCTAATCTCTGTCTACAATAAGTTCTCTATACAGCCATAAAGATTAGCATGCAAGCAGTCACGATGCATTAATCTTTTTTACCTTTTTTTTACAAATTTTTTGCAAATATATTAGCGCAGAGTATTGTAAATTAACAATTAAAAATTTGAAAAGGAATCGAAATGGAAAAGAAAAAGGATTTTAATTCGAATTGGTAATATTGAAGCAATATCACAATTAGCAAATTCAAGTATTTTCGCTCTATCCATTTACTCTTGAAGATGTCATCAGCTCTTATTGGAAATGCAATTTTAGTCATTAAATGTTATTTGCTTTTAACAAAAGAGAATTAAATGAACAAAAAGTATCAGAGGCTTAAGAAAAAAATTAAATCAATTTATTGAATTCAATTTTAATTTTTCTATTGTGTTATATCACTACTGTCCTTTTCTGCTCCGGGGACGTTATGGTATCTTAGATAGCATCCCTTGCTATAAGAGATATTTTCTAAGTTTTATACGTTTTTTTTTTTAGTTGCTGCTTTTTGGTCCATAATATTAAGTACTGTCTATACGTACGTTTCCTATGTCCTGGTTTTAATTCTTTCAATTTTTATTCACAGTTTATTTGCTTCTCTCTTTTTGTGCATCTTTAGGGAATTTCCTTTGGAGATATTTGTGGTGACAGTGCTTGCAAACCGGACATACATAAATTTTAGTTTTGGTTGGTATTTTATCAAAACTTAAGTATAAAAATGACTGTATCCAGTCTATAATTCATATTTATAAGAGTATGAATGTACGTTTATGTATTTATGCGAAGTTGACAGTGTCCTTGTAGAGTGAATATAAGAAGGAATAGTAAATGTTTCAATTCCCCAAATGCTCAACATAAAACCAAATAAACCAAGTTACCGAATAAAAAAGGCAGAAAAAGACAAGCAAATGTTAAACTAAACCGCAATAAGTGGACCACCAACGAAAACATAAAAAGTATCAAATATTATTTTTATACAAAAAAGCTGAGAAAAGCAAAATAACAACATTAAAAAAATATTTAAATACTGGTGTGTACGTACACACGATGTATGTAAATATGTATATATAAGAAATGAAAATGTCTGTTTAATATAGAACACTTTGAAAAATTTTTCGTTAAATTAAAGTTGCCGAGAATGATTTGATGTTAATTTTAAGCAACTTTTATAAGGCATTTTAAAGTTGGTTCCTGTAAGCAACGAAAACAATATAATATTGACAAGTTAAATACAAACAGCCAGTCTAGTCAAATAAAATATTTTTAATTATTTCTATATGCATATATTGTTATATTTTAAACTTTTTAAAACGTTCGAGTTATTTAGATTGACTGTTAAATTATAACTGACTGAGGAGAATCTCACGGCTTACATAGTTCACTGTTATTAGTTTTGAATGCTCTAGTACATTCCACAACCTACTATTCAATTGACTTGACAGTGTCTCAGCTTTTATACTTATTTTCCATTAATTTCCACTGTTCTAGTACATTCTTAATTTAGATTTCGTACATATTTGGCTTATAATTGTATCATTCAACTAGATAAGACCGTTATGCAACTACTATACTCTCGTAGCCTTGACACCAACCAATAAAGCTATAAATTTTAAATACTGGTGTATCTTCTAAAGTTTATTCATTTTCGCGACAATATCATAAATTTCTTTGTAAGTTAATTTGTTTATTTATTTTTTTTTTTTGTTTTTGTTTGTTTGTCATTCAATCAGAGGTAAACGACTTGACCGATTTTGATGAAATTTGGATCACAGGTAGATCCAGCTAACAAAAAAGTTATAGATTATATTTTTTAAAATTAAGCTTGGAAGATGTTAAAATCGGGGAAAAACGGACCAAATTAGGAGCGTTTGGGAGTTTGACATACCTTTTAACTAGTAATTAAAAGGTTTTTTTAGTTTTAATCTTGCAGATTATGTTGAAATTTGAAACGTAAATAGATCTAGCTAATGATAACGAACATTGTTCAAAACTGGATCTGATAGGTGTTAAAATAGGAGTAAAACTGGCAAAATAACTGACTTTTCTTCTGAAATGATTTTTTTTTTAACAAATATATTATAACAAATATATGTATATGCAGTCTTTATTGTCCACATTATTTATAGCGCTTATTTAATTTTACACAAATTTACTCAACACTTAATACATATATGGCTTTACGACTTTTTCTGTTTCACACGGCTGTTGAATCATGACTGAATGATATAGGTAAAACAGCGTCCCTTACATACACGACTGCCAACAGTTTCGAAAGTTCTAGTACATTCTACAACATATTTAGCAATATTTCGCATATTTAACAACGGTTATTACATAAAGTACTTAAAGTTGCGCAAGTTTTATACAGCTACTCAATTAACCAATTTAGTTTTTGTTACTGTATTACTTGGTAGAGAATGAAATTTAAGTTTTGTTATTTGTTATCTATTAGGTAGTATTATACGAGTCCTTAATCGTCTCGACAAGAAAAATTGCTTAGGTTTTAAACATCACTGTACCTGATTGCCAACAGTTTCGAAGGTTCTAGTTTAATCTACAGCCTACTATTAAGTTGTGGCTATTTAAGACTTAAATATTATAGCCCTGACAAGCAGGACTTGTATACTATATTAGCATAGTATAGTAAATGTGTGTCAACCTATACTACAATTAACATGGTAGTTTAAAGCTGGTTCGTATACTATGAAAATGAACATGGTATAAATGTAGTATATTATTACTACTCACTTAACACAGCTCCGACCGGTAAGAAATGGGAAACTCTAGCATAAATCCAGCTGGAAATACAGTATATTAAATCATTTTTCGTAAATATTTTAAAATTAATATTTTTTAATAAAATCATTATTATTTTATAACTTAAAACAAATAAAAAACGACATCTTAGTCAAAACTTTTTTTTAGGAAAATAACAAGAGTCAAGTGAATAAATTTTTAAGGCTGTAGGAATACATATTTTTCATACTGTTTGAATGACAATTAATTTTTTATTTATATTTAACAAAATTGCTTGAACAAGATGATACACACGTTATTTTTATTTGTCAAAAATATGTTCCACAAAGAGCTAATTACAAGATCTTACTCAACTACAGTGAACTAACCGAATTTTTTAGATGAGAAAAAACTGACAAATACACCTCACTTATCAAATTCTTGGAAAAAATCGATGCGAATTTATAGACCTGCTGGATTTAATTTTTGCTGGCGTTGTTCTCCATTGGACCAGCCAAATAATTCTCCTATCCCTTATTTACTAAGGGGGAATGGAGTAATCCCAAACTCACAATAAAAAATTGTTTCAATATATAATCACCTAAATGCAAAAGGGTCTAACAACCAAAAAAATTATAATCAAGAGTTATTGATTAATAGCAATGCAGCATATTAAAGCAAAGAAATTTTTAATCTTCTATTTCCAAGAATAACAAATTCAAAAAATTTCTAAAGTCTAATAACTTATTAGACCTCACCTAATAAGAAGTTTTGATTAAACTGTGACATTCAAATATCTTTCTTGCTTTTCATCATCATGTTTATAGTAACAGTACCTTCCATCTTACTAAGTTTTTTATTTTCATTTTATTAAAATAACAAGAAGTGATGATAGACCTTTTTGAATTTCAGGTGACGATAAATAGTAGTACGTATACTACATGTCTGTCACACTAATATAGTATCAAACACCTTACTATACATACCATGGTATATAAACCAAATGTCTGTCAGGGCTATTAAGTAGACTCATTGATATTTATCTGACTCATTGTGTTGGTAACACTGTTTAAATGGGTACAACCATGGCATATTTAGCAGGGTGAAATGCATAATGAATAGTTTTTACATTCAAACTCCTGTAGCATTGACACCAACCTATTCACTTTAACAGAGGTGAGTTTCTAGTTTTTATTCATTCAAATATTTCGATTTCTCTTTCGCAACAATAATATCTGAATTCTTTGGATTAATTAATAAAATTTAAAAAAAAAATGTTTGGAGTATATTTGACACTTGAACAAAGAGGTTAAAAATTTAATAAAAATTCAAATTTGAATAATTTTAGTTAATTGTGAACAGTGAATCATTTGCTCACTCTTGAGTATTAAACCAAGGATTCTCGTTCATATTACCCAGGTAACGAAGTTGTTGGGCTATTATTGGGTTGTTAAAAGTCAAAAAAGTTCCTACGGAAAATCTTTTTAAAATGTATTGAAATCAACTACATCGCTAATCTTTATTACATAGTCCTTCAATTTAAATATCGTACTGCATTTATTGATATTGCTTTTATAATTCCTGAAAAGCTATTATTGTTTTATTTTCCTATCAAAAAATGATTTTAAGTGATGCAACTTCATTTATAAATCATTTTTTAATTTGAATGTTTCGAAATGATATTTCAAAAAAGAAACATTATTTATATATATACTTATATTATATTTTTTTAAAAAAGTTTTTTGGGAGTGTTTATGTTTTTTGTAAGAATATACTGAGAGCGTCAAAATAAAGTGTATAGCCTTATTGTCTGGAATAAGGAGTATCTTTTGCCTTTACTTATAGGCTTTAGACAAAAGGTGCTATAACTTTGTGAATTCGCATCCAATTTAAAGAAATGGAGTATCGTTTTATTCATACCTAAACATACTTTAAAAAAGTCCAAAACTAGTAGGATTTCTACGTGTGAAAACGTCTCTAAACTAGGAAAATTTCAAATAAGTTGAACCAAAAAAGTGTTTGCTGGAGAAATATATACAGATTCCTTAAGCTCACTTAAGTCAAGTACACACAAAAGATTTGTTTCTCTTTTTTGAAAATCCTCCAATATTTTTAAAATCGGTTAAAATTTAACTAAGTTATTAGCTTAAAAGTGCATGAAGGTACGAAAAACCGCTTTTGTATCCGTAACTCAAGATTTTGGAGCTGTTACAAAAATTCCACAACATGATTTTTGTTGTACTCCACACTACCTGCAAAAAAATGGTATAACTTCTCAGGTATTTCTACGTCATTTTTTTGTGGCTTAGTTTTTACTTCTACAATTTATTTTGCGCGTAAAAGATATAGTAAATTTTGTATTTGTTGTATAATTTTAGTTGTTGGATTATACTTTATTTTAACGCTCACAGTATATTTAACAATGGCTTCTTTTAATTCAGTTTCCTGTTTCAATTATTATTTGTTGATTCATAAAAATTTAATTTAAGAATCTCGTGCCCTGGTTAATGAACTTTTCGTTCTTAATGTTTCTTGTTAGGAAATTAAGAATTATGAAATAGTTTATAATTTCTGAAATGTTTTTCATTCGTAAATTGATTTTTTTCTTTTTACAATCTTAAATCTTAGAAAAAACTTGTTAAATTTCATGTATTTTTTTTTCTTTATTTTGTTCATAAAAACTATACCAGAAAACATATAAAAAATGTTAATTTTCTTTTGATTTAATACGCAGACAAAATGTTGCATGTAAAACGCAATATTTTTTATAAATGTATCTCAGTATTTTAAGAAAAGAGGAAGCAGTTCAGCACTGTGGTTATTAGACTAAACATCGAAGGATGATCAGTAATATTTAATATGATGTTTTTTATATCTTGTTGTAAATATACAACTTGTGTAATTTGTATGTTGTATTTAAAATCAATTTTCTAACGATCATCATTATTATCAACTGACGTAGCTTATGTTAAGATACGCATAGTGCCTTACAAAATTTCTTGAATTGACTACAATCTCTAGATATTGTTTTGGATGTGTTCATCTAAAACCCTCTCGTTCACAGAATATATTTACTTCGTCAGACTTGGACGACATGACTGTCTAAGTTGTCCTCTATACCAATCTTATTGTGAGTTACGGTGTAAGGTTTGTATGGCAATTATAAATTAATGTTTTCGCAGCGTATGTCCAGTCCATTTAAATATATCAATATAAATATCATTAAGAAATACAATAAGAATAACAAATGGTATTTATATCTTATAGCTGGTAATTATATATAAAACAATCGTCCATAAAAATATGAAAAATCGGGTCTAAGATGCAATTGTGAGGGAATAGGACCTGGTGGTCTCTATAGCCAAGGTATCAAGGCTTCAGGGCCAGTTTTCCTTTTAGCGCTGCAAAGTACCAGATCGGAGATGTATAGACAGTAGCTAACTTTTTTTCATTTTTACCCCACGTCCCCGCCGTCCATCCAATTTAATTCAGTGCTATTATAGCAAACCAAAAAGTAAACATAATGAGAAGTAGGCAATATTGTTTCAAATTTTTACAATTCTTTACTTTAGTTTAGTATTTTTTTTTTCAAAATTATATTTTATAATCCACAATTGTGGAAGTAATGTTAACATAGAGGTCTCTGTTAATTTAACAGAAAACTTCCATATTCGTATATATCCACACATATCGTGTTATGTTATATCACAAATATTCTGTTTGTTATGTTAAGAAAAACGTATATTACTTTATATAACTTCACACACATACCAGATACTTGGAATGCTCCATAAGTATACGCGCAATGTTCCGCTTCCATATTAAGGTGTAGATTTGTCGTTGGAATTAAAATTTCTTATTTTTTAAGAATTTTATGACGCTGTTTTTGCTCTGATGACTCAAGGTCGATATCGTCATTGTTTCCATTGTCAGGCACTCTCTGGTTGCCAAGTTAAGTAAAATTATTGACTTCTTCAATAGCCTCGTGATAGATATTACCTGAGTGCGATGCATTCACTTTCATGCATTTGTTCTTACTCCCGTTAATCCGCAATTAGTATTTCCTATTCCTACCCCATGCAAATTAAAACCGATTTCAGTTATACCTCCAACAAAAAATCTTGTTAAGTTGCTCACAAATTTTGAATCTTAAAAGCAACGAACAAATTATAATAAACTTTAGTAACTCTATCAAAATGTTTTATTTTTTTTATCAAAGTTTGTAATCTTGTTGACACAATTAAAAACTTTTTGTGTAAATATATATAAAAATAAATTCACTAACATGTTTTTTTTATTCTCTATCTCATTACAGGTAAGTGGCCTAAATATTTCCTCAACGTTACATAGCAACTACCAAACGGGAAAACGATTTTTCACAATAACAACGCTTCATAAATGTGAGATCCGGTGAAAAACGCTGGAATAGGGAGGACTATAAATATGAAATAAAATCTTGAGGAAACTTTTGTTTTTATAAAAGTTATTTAGAGGATATATGTATGTATAATCAAATGTAGTCGCATGTGGTATAAAGCAATGGCGTACCTGTGTGTTTATGTGTAGTATTTTATGAGTCATAAGTAATAACTTTTAATATCCACTTATTTCTTTGTCTATTCGTCCATTTTGTTTTGATGAGTCAAGGACTTTGTTACTTTCACCATTTTCTATTTCTTGTATGTGTTTGTGTGTTTTTATCCTTAAGAAAATCAACATTTTTTTTTTAGATTTTTTTCTTCCATTTAAAAGCACACATGGATATTTTAAGGCAAAGGTTTTCAACTGAAATTGAAATTTCTTTTAACTGATGCTGCTACTCTATAACAAAATTCACGTTGTGTTGTTCTTTTTCTGCTTGTTGGTGTTGCATGATAAAGTGTCATTTCAACACATATTTAATAGTTTTTATACAAAAAAAAAAAAAAAAAACGTAGCGCTCAAAAACAGAACAAGGCTAAATAAGAAGTATTTTGTTGCATGACTCGTTGGATACTTTGGGGATGTGAAATTTATTTTGCTTTTTAGCAGCCAAAGAATAAAAAATTAAATAAAAAATGTGTAGTAAAGTATATTTTGTTTCGTTTTATTTTGTTGAGTTTGTAAATAAAATAGAAAGATTTTTTCTTTCATTTCATTCTCACTTTCAAACTAAAACTAAAAATAGGAACTAAAAATTATAAGAAAATATGTTTTAAAGAAAATGAAAAACTAAGCAAGTTTTAAGTTAAGTTTCCTTCAAATACAGATTTAAAGTTTTTCTTTCAATTTTTATTTGCGCCATATATATTCTTCTTCTTTCTTTGTAGTTGTTTAAAGGGTTCAAAAGAATGGCATTTTTATGAATTATTGTTCTGTGCAGCAGTTTTATTTGAATTAATCAACAAGTGTTTTATGACCCGTTTTGTTCTGTATACATTATAACAGAGTTCTTTGTTGTTGTGATTTTTGCTTATTTTTTATTCTTGCTGCCAGTGTCTTCTAGTTATTTTGTTTTATTTGCATTTTTTTTAAGAATTGCATCCTTGAAAAGTTTGCAGCATTGCCACGACTACATACAATTGCTGTTGGATATTGCTACTGCTGCTGCCACTGTTTCAGTTTTACCCTCAGTCACTGCTTCTGTTAAACTACTAAACAATGAGAGTGCAAGTAAATACTCACTTGTGCCACCCAATATGCCAAAAGCTTGATCTCCTTCTTTCAATTAACACAACTTATTATCTTTTACAAATAACTGTAGCGTTAAGTTGAAATCTAGATTTAACACGATTAGATGTTGAACCCCTTGATTTACATGAATCTATTTGAATTTTGAAATTAACGTTATTTTATTGTAGTAAAACATCTGTCTGTGTACCGCTGTGGTGTGGTAAGGTACTGGCCTACCACCGGTCTTGAGTTCAATCCGGGGCAAGACAATTTGGCAATTGTCAACAGCGGCATCACCTTTCATGTAATATTAAATAGAGACTGATTATAAGTATTACGCTATGAAAAACTTTTCTAACTAATACCCCTTTCAGTGAGTCTAAAAATAAAATCAAGCACTTCTCAGTGACTGAGAAAGGTTCCCCTTGTTCCAGCTGGGATATTGCGGGAATTATGTACATTTGTAACTCTGCCACTTGTTTATAATTACAGTAATTTTCGCTTAATTGGGTTACCTACAGCGGCCAAAATCTTATCCGACATGAGCTTACAAATTCATTTAGTAATCAATAAAAAACAATATAATGTGTAATTTAAAATAAGAAACTAATTTAGAAAAAAACTTTATCGAGGCGCAAAGAACTACATTCAGTAAAAAGCTTGAGATCACACAAGAAACTAATGCATAAAATTCATTGTTTAAAACATAAATAAAAAAGTAGACAAAAAAGTATTTGACATAGACAATACTCTTAAAATATAAAACATTTGTTGCTGCTTTTTCTTTACGTCTTATAACCTCTCTTAAATGTTCTGGTATAGATTTTACCAAATTTTTTGGGTATTCAGAATCAATATTGACCCACTCTTCTTGCAAGATTTCTTTCAACTGGATTTTATTTGTAAACTCACGTTATCTCATTTTTTTCTTTGAGTGACTCCAAAAATATTAAATGGGGTTTTGATGTGGAAATTTTGGCGAATTTTTTATTATTTTTGGGCAAATATATAAAAGCCTAACTTTGTATTATTACCAAAATCTTGGGTTCATTATCTTGGTAGAACAGAAATCGGGTGGAAAGACCTTATTTGTCAGCGGTATGTTGTAAACTTTTCTTGAGCAGGTCAATGTATTTGCGATGATCCATAATGCCATCAAAAAATCCTAAATTATCCACATTTGGTTCTGCCATACACCCCAGATCATAATACCACTTTAACCGTATTTTACAGTTGGTACAATATTTCTCTCTTTAAACTCTGTATTGGATTTCCGATATACTAAAATCTTCCACTCACAGCCAAAAAGGCTATATTTGCTTCCATCAGCAAAAATAACATCCATTCAGAACTCAGGAGGCTTGGACACCTACTATTTAGCGAAATCTAATCTAATCTTCCTATTTTTCCTGAAAATGTAGTATTTCTTCCTAGCAAATCTAGCAGGGAAATCGTGTTTGTTATAAATGTTTCTTTTTGTTTGGGGTGTTACTGAAATGCCTAAGAGATCCTTGCTACTTCTGGCTACTGTAGATGCATTAATTTTGGGATTATTTTTCACTTTTCTTAATATTTTTTTCTTGTACAATAAACGTTGTTCTTGATTTTTTCAACTATTTCGGATATGGCGTTTTTATATTTTCCCAATTTAAAGTGATGAGTTATCAAACTTCTTACATCGACAGAGGTCTGTATTCTTTGCGTCCCATCTTTACGATCATATGAACATAAATGAAAAAAGTCTTTTAAATTATAAGTCTAAATTCTAACGGTACTAATAACAGTAAAAATATAAACTTAAAACAAACCTATTAGCAAAAGAAAAGAAAAAAACGATGATTGTCGAATACTTTTTCTGCTTTAAAAATTTTTACATGTCTTGTTAACTAACCAAAATAATTTTAAAATGCGCAATGTTTATAAATTTTTAAACTTCTTACATCGACAGAGGTCTGTATTCTTTGCGTCCCATCTTTACGATCATATGAACATAAATGAAAAAAGTCTTTTAAATTATAAGTCTAAATTCTAACGGTACTAATAACAGTAAAAATATAAACTTAAAACAAACCTATTAGCAAAAGAAAAGAAAAAAACGATGATTGTCGAATACTTTTTCTGCTTTAAAAATTTTTACATGTCTTGTTAACTAACCAAAATAATTTTAAAATGCGCAATGTTTATAAATTTTTTAGCTGTTAGGGCCATTATTACAACTTTTATCTAACGGCAAGTCGGTCGGATGTTATTGGGCAGATAATTTGTTTTTCATTATTATAAGTATACTTCTAAAGAGAAGATCATCTTACGTTTAACTTTTACAGATAAGTTTATATATTGAATCTACTATTTAAAGTACTAATAAATTTTTGTTGACACTTATTTCATATTTTTTTAAATATAATATTTTTTAAATTTATTATTATTTTAAGTTTATTATTATCTTTTAAATATATTATTATTTTTTAAATAATAAATCTACATCTGTATACTTTTCAAACAATTTATGCCCGCTTCATTACATAAGGAGGCAAGTATTTGAACAATTTCTTTGGTGCTGTTTTAATTCCCTGTTGCGGATGAATACTTCAACTGCAATCTTACACCTCGCCTGAATACGATCTTGACTCTCTCCGTTTGCGCACGTTAAAGAGGCTTACCTATTTTTTCACGGTTAATTTGTTTTATTTATTTTTCTTTTATTTTGTTTAATTTTTATTATTTGATTTCAATTTTGAAATATTAAAATTAGCACGTCATTGCCATAATATATTTTAAAAATTAATTTGTCAAAAGTCATCGACATTTCTTCTGGCACTGCCCTATTTTTGAGTTTTAATAACGAAAAGGATTTAAAAGTTCACTTTAGTTAAAGTTACCTTTTGCTAACTCGAACTATAAAGGGAAGTTGTAATAATGTCCCCAAATCAAATAACAGTTACAACGTAGCAAAATACAGTGAGATTGCAAGCATACTTTGTAATTATATCAATCTTTCAAGAAGATTTTCGATAATAATAATATGAGATGTCGAATAGTTTTTTCGAGCACTGTATATCGCACAGCTTTTGGTGCAATTAGCTCGTAGCTCTTAGAGTAAGATAAGAGTAAAGATTAAGCGATATTCACGTAATCATATTTTAGGAAAACTGACAACTAACCGGGTATTTTTATATACTATTTTCTTGTTTTTGCAAGAAAAAATATTTTCGCTAAGTTTGGTCAAAGTTAGGTACCTGCATTTAATTTTAATAAAATCACAATAGCCAACCGATTTTCAAGATTTAGAGCTTATTTTATTCTCAACAATCAAGGCTTTAATTTAAGTGCTTAAAATGTAAAACATACATTCTGAACAATTTTTTATGACGTTTTGAAAAAAAAAATTGCTCTAATTTAGCGCAAAAAAATTTTTTTTCGCAACTAATAATGATAAACTCCGAATGAGTAACACCCAAAACTGTCGCAAATACAAAAAAAAAAAAAAAAAGAAAAAAAAAACGTTATTCAGGTGGTTTATAGAAAATGTTATTACTAATCATTTGACGGTACTTCTTGGGTTAAAATCGGTCAATTCGTTTTCAAGGTATGATAAAATATATTGACTTAACTAACATATTTTATGCGAAGAATTTGCCACGCCCATAAACAAAATTTGAACCCGATGGAAAAAACTGAAAATGGATTTGAATTCAGCGCATCAAATTACCCTAGGAAAGATATTTGGTTGCTTCATTCCAAAAATTTGTTGGCTAGTGTAATTAAATCAGAAGAAGGTCATATTAAATATAAATACAGTGGCTTAAAGTAATAATGGAACAGTTTTGTTTTCAATTGCGTTCCATAATATCAAATTAATTTATACAAAATTTTGAAGGAATGGTAGTTGCTTTTAAAAGACTATCTATTATATATAAATAAGTTGTCCTATGTTCGTCGTTTTATAATCCGAGAAACACTAAACCTCTTTAGAAACCAATACATGCTTCGTAAAGCTGTACATTAGGGTGGCCTTCAGATGTATGAAAGAAATTTTATTTCCAGTTAGAGACTGTAACTCCCTCCTAAAATGTGAGGTTTTGTGTAAAAATACGTTTTGCAGAAAATTATGGCCATTGGATAAACGGTAGACGTGGCGCATCGCCTCTCATGGTAACCCCTGTTGGTGATATAATCAAAAAATTTTTTTTTTTTTATTTGCTTTAGAATACGATAGAGATAGAACGTTTATGCTATAATTTTATGAAATTTACGGTAATTTTCATGATTTGTTACAAAGAATTTGATTATAAAAGCTTTTGTAGAAGTAGATTTTAAATATTGCTGTGACAAGTACAGCATGTTTACATGAATGTACATATATCCTGATAATAGTTTAATAGTATTGATACACATATTTTACTCTTCCAGGTGATGAAAAATTTGCTAGTAATAAAGTTTTTGTGAAGATTTTTTTATGTTGATGAAGTGCCACTGTCAAAAAATTATTTCTAGAAAAGAATGTCGAATTGACCTTCAATGTTTCCGATAGCGAAGGTGAAATAACTGAGTAGTTTGATAATACGGACGACACAGATGATGATCCCGCACTAAGCAAACCTAAACGAAAACGAGGGAAAAAAGATTTTATAACCGCAAATCTTGTAACAGTCTTGGACAAATGTAAAACTAGTGACTGTAACGCTGTGCGGATACTTGTAGCAACTGCTCAAGCTCTAAATCGCAAAGTAGATGAGTTAATGATAAATCGAAGTACTGTTGACAAAATCCGCTCAGAACTTCGAGTTAAAACTGAGCAAAAAAATACAAATAAATTTCATGATGAAGAAATTGGTGGCATTACAGTTCACTGGTGGTAATAATTTGCCATCGTTAGTTGAAAAAAGATCCATTGATCGAATTCCCATAGTCATATCATACAATGGTAAAGAAAAATTTAATCACAGTAGAAGCATCAGCAACAGGGAGGAAACAAGCGGAAGTAGTTTATGACCTATTGCAAGAATGAAATCTATATGGAAAAATAGAAGCTTTATGTTGCGATACCACAGCTTCTAAGTTATATCGAGTTCAAGATGCTTGTAAGTCTTTAAGGAAGTATTCATAAAGGACCTTTTATATTTACCACTACATATATGAAATTATTTTAAGAAGTGCTTTCAATGCGAAAATGCAAAAATCCTCAGACCCTACTGTTCAATTATTCAGCGGATTTAAAGACGCTTGAAGCAAAATTGATAAAATTACCTTTATGACTAGAATTGAATATCAGAAAGAGAGCAATCCAATTGGGAGTGTATCTGAGATTATTAAATTTACATCTCAAAGTCTTGAAGTAAAACAACCACGATTATAAAGAACCTCTTGAATTAAGTGTGGTTTTTCTTGGTGGTACAGTTTCGCTATTTACTTTCCAACACACTATTTACTATTTACCGAAGACTATTCATTGCATTAAATTATATCTATAATTGGAATTATTATGTATTAGGGTCATTTGTATAATTGTTGTAAGGTTGTACCTAAAAAATTGGATACCTGTTGCAGCAGAATACCCTATACAGGACTTAGAATTGCTTATAGATTTGCATGATTATAAAAGTATAGATGACAAAATAACTCGTGCGTCACTAAGCAAATAAAGTAATCATATGTGGTATTTGACTCCAGAAACTGGTTTTGGTTCAACTGGGCAGTGCCATATAAAACTTTTATTTATTTTTATATATCTTTAAAACGGTAAGTGTAAAAGTTTTTAAATGTGGTACATATATGGACGAAATTGAATATGAGGGTGTGGCACTTCCCATACATAGTAAATATTGATTTTTGCTTATCTAGAGAACGTTTAGAATGGCAGTTTCTGAACTCGGTCTATATGACTTAGTCAAATAGAAATCATTAATTCCTTTAAATTTTTCTTATGAGGAATACATTTTAGAGGTATACAACACAAAGGCTTACATCTTTAATCCACAAAAAATTGTATATAAAATTACAACAACAACTAAAATAAAAATGTAAAATAAAAATACTTGGAGTATTTAATGTGTCAAAGTTATAATAGAACATTTATGCAAACCATGGCTAAAATGTAATATTTTGACCACAGCAAAGTACATTCAACCACTAATTGTGTCTGTTATCCACTAAAATCCGCGAAGTAAGCGGACATCGATTGAAGAGGAAAATCAATATATGATTATCAAAGACATCAGTGCAATTTTTAATTGAGCACTAGCAAAAAAAAGACACAAATCAAAATTTGTTCATAGTCAGATAAACATTAGCTATTGCAAGCTGTCGACAAAAATTGTTATACCAGTGCCCCCATATTGATTTCAGGAACAGAGAAAATAAGCCAGTCCTAGAACAGTTTGAAACATTAGTACCATGCATGTGTAGCCAAAGAAAATTTATTTGTGAATATGACCATTTACCAGTTTGACAAAAGCCCTAAGAGTCCTATATATGTTTGAAACTGTGAATAAAAACCTCGTTAACTAGTATTATTTGTAAAAAAAGCGAATATAAACTTTATTATTATGTTAACACAAATCCAGGCCAAAAATACATTTCACAACATCCGGTGAAATACACGTACAAGTCGCTAGTACTTACGATCGCATTCTACAAAGTACCTTGACCGATTTTTCTTTAAACGCCATATCAGCTGTTTTCATAAATTAATATTCACAAAGTTTTTTCTTTCAATTGCAATAATAAGTCCATCTCTTTGTCTTAATTAACTTTTCCATATACGATATCAACTTATTGATTTTTGGACACACCAGCTGTGTAATCTATTTAAATCTTTACTTAAGATCATATTTATGGTATGTAGTGAAAAGTCAATCAGTTAATCACTTGCTTATTGGGTAAAATAAGAGAAAATGTGTGTCTGAGATTTTGTATGTGCAGCCAGCTCTTTATCCTCTACACATTCGTATTAGTATATGTTGATGTGTTTGTGTATATGTCATGGCATATGTATTTATTGAAGTGGCATAGAAAAGTATGTTAAGAATAAAACTAACATTTCATATGTAAAATGCACATTTACGCATTAAAACAAAACGAAAAAAATGTAAAGAAACTTAGCAACTCGAAGAAAATGCAGAAGAAGAAATAGAAGCAGTACGAAAAGCAAAAAAAAAAAAATAAAATTCAACTTAAATATGCCACCAACCATTTGTTTTTTCAATAGAACATTTTTCTTAAAAAAAAAAAAATGAAAAATAAAAATAAAAATACTTATTCTCTCTACTAGTAAAACTGAAACTTTTTCTAAGTTCCTATTCTTATTCTTCTTCTTATCGTTGTTGTATTTTTGTTATTATTGTAAGAGTTTATTTAAGGATTACATTTTTTAATGGTTATTGTAATTATATGACATAAAAATTGCAAAATTCATAAAATTCATGGAATAGAAATTAATACGCATCATAAAAATATTTACAGGAGCTGTTAGTGTTGAGAGGCTTTAGAATTTTATTCTCTTCTTGAGACCTCAAAAAGTAAAACATGTCATTCATGTCAATCGTCATAAATCTTTGGGAAGAACATAAATTTCTTCTCATCTATGTATTTAGGTTGTTAAGAACAAAAATATATTTTTTTAAGCTCTTCATTATATTCAAGTAAATGCTTTTTCACAAAACACTGCACAAATTGTGATCCGAAAGCATCACCATCATCCTTATTGTCGTCGTCATCGTCATTACCAATAAACCATTGTTATCATTATAGAGAAGAGTGAATAGCAAACAGGAAGTAAATTTTATATCTCTGTGTAGGTATGCGCATATGTATGTAAGCATGTATCTATCATTGTCAACTTTTTCAAAGTATCATACATGTTTTCCAAAGCTGAAATCTGTCAAAAAAAAAACGGAGGAAAAGTTGTTGTATAAAGAGCAACAACAGCAACAGCAACAGCAACAGCAACAGCAATACTTTATTGAAATATAAAGATTTATAGTAAAATCCTTCAAACATAGGAGTTAAGTTTAAAAAAAATAAGTAACAAAAACGTGAAAGATCGAATTTAAAAAACTTGTTCATGTATGTATGAGAGTGTATCTACATATGCAAGTTTTATTACTTACATTATATGTAAATGTGATTTTTTTTATTATTAAGATATTTTTTATTTATTTTGTAAGCAAAAAAAAATAGTTAAACAGATAAATATATTTACATACACAAACATTCATTATATGTGAAGAAAAAAAATATTAGAGTAGAAGCAAAATGTTTCACTGATAAATAATACGAATATTGGAAAAAAAAGTTACAAACATTACTGAATGCATGTGAAATTGTTATTGTTGCCCAAGGCTAATTTATATGCTATGGGAATACATCCCTTCTATATAGACTAACTACTTTTGTCACATAACAAAAACTAAAAGTTTGCAAAATGAAATTGTTTTTACTTTTAACCGAAGTCCGGAATATAATGACAAAAAGATATTTGGATAGCGACAAGTAATTTCAACTATAACCTTTACCATATCTTAAATATATATAAAATTCAATATGTATGTACATATATGTGGAAAGATCTCACACAAATTTCATACAATAAATTAAGATCGCAACAAATTATAGCCTTTTCACTTCAGCACATCTAACATCAACTGGTAAAGGTTAAGGCCTCATTAGCCGACCGTAAAAATAATAAATGTATCGTAAATGTATATGTAAACGTTTTGCCACTTATAGAATGCTAAAGATCAGGTCATGTGTTTTTGACATAAAAAAGGAACCAAAATATTTAAGTATACATAAATAGAGGTATATTGAAAAAATAATGACAGCTGTGCAAAATATTGATGGCACTTAAATAATTCAATATTATGTGAAAAAGTACGAAATTTATTTAAATGGTACCAAGACATTACTTTAAACTTTCATATTTAAATTTGCATAATTTGTGAAGCTTAAGGTTCTTTAAATAAAAATTGTTTTATTTTTATATCAATAAATACTCGTATATATCTTAGGAAGATCGGACGGTTATTATTCGACCGGCTTTAACCGTCTTTTTTTGGTTTTGCCCAATATGATTTTTTCAAAATCTTAACTTTTCGAATACCGAATAAACCGGTTAATTTAACGCGAATAACCGATTAATTTACATAAGTAAAATTTTTATACGTTTGTATAATTTTTAATTGAAAATATGCTCACCGTTTAGCGTTATAATATAATATATATATATATATATATATATATATATATATATATATATATAATATATAATATATATATATATAATATATATAATGTATACATACATATATATATATATATATATATATATATATATATATATATAATAAAAATAATATATATATAATAATTCCGTGAAGGAACATGGAGACTTCTCTTAGTCAATGAGCTGCTAAGCCCATTGAAAGGGTCCTACAGTTTAACGCCGGCTCCGAACGTCAAATGTATTTAGAGAAGTTTTCAGTAGTAAGTAATATTCATAATCTATTATTAGCTAATGTTATGAGGTGATACCGCTGTAGAAAATTTTTTTTCTTTTTTTTAGGGTGGTCTGCCCTGATATTGAGCCGACGACGTTCTGATTGGTAGGCGGGTGTCTTACCTACCATACCACAGCGGCACTATAATAATAAACCTTTAATTCCAATCTCTACTAAGTAATACAACAAAAACGAAAATAGCCCCTTGAGTAGCTGTTCAAAACTTAAGCATTTTTCAGTACTTTGTGTAATAAAATTTGTTTGTTATGGCCTCCGCACACCGTTTTGGCATAGATTTTGTGAGTTTTGCTAGAATTATTGTTAGTATTGACCCATAGCTTCTGCTTATTTTTAAAACGACTTGGTCCAGCTCTGCGCTTCAAGAATTAGAAACAATTTTATTTAAATTAAAGAACCGGTTAACCAGAAACCGTTTTTTTAAGTGCTACTTGTCGAATTATTCAAAAACCGGTTTTTGAAAATCGATCTCCCTAATACATCTACCTGTAATATATTGCAAGCAAATATAATTAATTACATATTTTCTGCCGAAGCTACACAAAGAAGTAGCGAAATATCGGTAAAAAAGTAAAGAAATTTTTATTTTAAAATATCTTGGGCTTGAAAAGTAATTAATATTTGATTAATAAAGGTCGAAAAACCAGAATAATAGAATATCTTTTATATGTAATTAAGTTATAATTTTGGTTTTCCACATACATATATTACTGTATATATAAACTGTATTATACTTATAAAAACCTTTATATGTTTTAATCTTGTTGTTATTTATATTATCTACTAGCAGATTTGGGCAAACGTTGTTTTGCCTTCGAATTTTATTTTCACTGTCACTCTGGTTTGCATGCAAAGTCATGGCTGATTGATATTTAGAAGAAGAATGAAAGGTGCACTAAATCGACATAGCAATTATTGTTCAAATGGAATTATATATTTTTGATAGCTGGGCCCGATCCGCGTTGCTGGCCCCAAATTTTTCTTTTATGTTGAACTGCCTCTCGAAGAAAATCAAATCAGTATTTCGCGATTTTCTTGTGAATAATTTTGGTGTAAAACTAACATTCGATTCCTGGCTAGTTCTTTATCTGCTGCGCGCTCCTCTTGTGTCTGCTGTGAGCGCAGCACTCTCATATAAATTGTGTGTCGTGTACGGCGACCAATGTTTGCATGTGAGCGTGGCATTTTGTACTGCAATATACGTTTCTTATGATATTTCTTTTCTTGTTATTGTCGGGGTAGAAAGGCTACCATTTATTGTCTTACCTGTTGCTTATTTACTTTTTTCAATAGCTTTCAATAATACACTTAATAAGTTCTTTTTTTCGTTTGACACCCACGAAGTTTTCACGAAAAGAGGTTATGTATGAGTCGGTGTCGGGATACTTAAAGCCGCTACACGCCACCACCCGCCGATCAAGCACCTAACGCCTTCAGCAAAACATAAAATAGGCTTATTGCGCAAATAGAGTTTAAAAAAGAGTGATAGATATTTATTTACTTTTTTTGTAATATATTTTTTTCACAAATAGATGTTAGGTTTCAGTCGGTATCAGGCTAATTAACGTCACTGCACGCTGATTAACGAACCAACGCCTTCACAGCATAGTGCAGTAGTTCTTGAGTTACGGTGCAAAAACATAATAAACTAAATATTGCGCCATCTGTTAGACGAACTTCAAACTACACAGAAACACTCCTCACGCCACATGGAACATGTGTATTAAGTTTGGTCTAATATCGGTCCAGTAGTTTTTGAGTATATATAGAGATTGTGTGTATTGTTACTTATATTAACTAAGCTTGTACGTACAATTATTTTGCAATCCTTATATGCTATATATAAGGAGCAAAAATAACCCCATAATATTCCACATACAAACAGACCATCACTGCTTGACAAATGTCACGTAACGTTGCCGTCAAATTCTATTCAAATTCAATACAGATTGGGACGTTACAGTTACATTACATTACGGACAAGTAAGCTCTTTCATAGCTTTCCATATAACAAAAGCGATCAGCTTACACAACTACATTTACGTTCGGCTAATTCTATCTTTAATATGTTACCATAAGAATTATACAGGGTTAAAAATCAACATAAAGGTAAATTTTTATATGAAGAATAGTTTTAAAACTAAAACGAAAGTGATATTTTTACCAGAGTAAAGTCTACATATTGTCAGATTTATAAGAAGACGCGATTTTTAACTTAGGTAGGAAAAAAGGGTAAAAGCATTGTGGAATCAAAAATTTTTTAAAGTTTGTTGTTATTGATATTATCATTTCACTTTCAATTAATTTTGTATAGTCTGACTGAACTTAGGAAGTATCAATTTGATAGAATTAAACAATTACTAACCGATTATTTAAGAACCAGTTAATAGTATATATTTTTTTTAACTTGAGACTTGAGTGGATGACCCTTACTTATGCAGTGCTTTGTGCTGGTACTAGGAAAGAGTAGTGTTTATGTAAAAAAGCTTTATATCGTCACCTAAAACGCTGACGGCCCTAACTAACAAAAAAAAAACTGTATTTTATTAGTTCTGACGTATTTTATCAAAACAAATGTCAACAAATAAATTTAGACTCCTGCGACTAAAATTTGCGATTTTATTACCAAAAAACATAAGGCCCTATCTACAAAAGCGATTATATGATAAACGCAAAAAGACCTTACTAAACGTTTGTATAATATACAAAATTGTCAATTGCCAAAATACCTTATTGGTTTATAAGTTAATTAAACAAAACATAAGAATTGTATTTCAAACATTGGTAAAAATCTCGATGATTAAAGCTATACTTTTTATTTTAAATAGTTTTTTGCCTCTCTTGTCAAATTTTCAAAATGTTAGATAGGGCCGTTTGCTTTTTAGGTGACGATAGGAAAGTACTTATTGATTCGAATATTTATACAAATTTTAAAAAAATATTTATTTTGTAAATTCATTTGTTTGTATGTCCGTTTATCATTTATTCACGCGTAAACTACTGAAACAATTTTATTGAAATTTGTAACACAGATGTATCTAGCTAATGGATCCGGATAAGCTTAAAATTGGGACCAAATAAGATCATATGAGAAATAAATCTGCTTATGAGTTAATTATACGTAAACGTAACGAAAGTGTAATAGGGTATTATTTTTCAAAGTTGGACGTTGTGACGTTAAAATAAGGGAATACGCACAAAATTAATGACCTTTCTTCCAAACTGATACGATTTTTTTCCCAAAGCTTAGTTTTTTGTTTGCTAATACACTGCGTATCATAACTTTAGACGCATATACTATTTAGTTGATACTCTAACAAAAAACAAATTTAGGCCCATAAAGTTGTCATTTTCGATTGAGTAATCGAAAACACATGTCATTTAACAAAACTAATTTATTTATTCTTTATGGTTTGGTTTTATTGGTTACTTTTAATTATAATGCTGTGTAACAACTGTAAATACACTTCTTCCAAATTAACATAATAATCTTAATTAATAAAAATTAATAATGGGTAGAGCCTTATTTTTTTATAAAGCTCATAAACACTGTCTGACATACTGTAAACCAAATTCGTTAGTAATTTTTCATTGATTGTCCGATATTCATCGATAATAGCTTCTTTGACGTGAAATACTGTTTGCTAATGTCGATCTTTCTTATAAATATGGCAAACAAAAATTTTCAAATGTTCTCAATTGGATTTTGGTCAGAAGAACACGCAGGTCAATCCATCTTTACCGGATATGTTGCGTAAACCGAAAACGAGTGAAATTGAAATCGAGTAAATTTTCAATTTTAAAGTTTTGATATCAAAGAAGTCATTTTAAAGGTAGTTAAGCGAACTAATAAAAGATCATTTTAAAATCGTGTTATATGCGATAAATATAGCAGTTTAAAATTTCATACGATTTCAGTTTCGTTCGATTTCGGCTAACTGAACATATCCATATAATATTTTTAGACTGAAACTTTTATTTAGTATGTTTGACAAATCAAACATAACGTCAATGCAAAAGATTTCCCATACCATTGGTGAATCGCCACCAAAATTTCTTTTAAAGAGATATCATGTTATTTTTTTAGTAAATATCTTCAATAACATTGAAACCATCTGGAATATCAAGATTGCATTTTTTGTCGTCTGAAAAAATAAATCATAAAAGCCGAATAGGATCCAAAGTCATACAACTTGTCTTTATCCAGTTTGCTTGTAAGTTTTTGTTGGCAAAGTTCAGATGAGAAAGTAGCTTCGACATTTTCATCAGATTTTGTCTGGTTATTGTTTCAGACTCTTTTGCTGTACTCTACTTATTGAAGTTTTGAACACTTTCAAGCCGTACACATGAGCAATCTGCAAAAGATTTTTAATAGAATTCCCTGTAGCGTTGGCAAGTCTTCATCAGTCAGTGTCTGGTAATTTTTTTTTCTTTTTTTATCTCCCCCTCTTATTTGTCCCTTTATTCACTTTATTTTTTTGCAAAACTTTCACAAACTTTATCTAATCGATTAATATTCCGACCAATTTTCCGGTAACTTAACCAATAAAAAAGCTAAATTTATGCCTTTTTTCAAATTCAGTAAGGTACCTACATAACACGTGACATTTTGTTTAAAAGTTAAAAAATGATAACATTTTACAAAACTTGTTTAAAATTATGTCGCACAGTTTTTAATTTAACTCATTTGAATTTTCGTTTTTTGCAATGCGTTAATAGTAAAAAAACACTAAAAAATAAGTCAAAGATGCTAGGTCTCATTTTTAAGACTAATTATCCCAAATTTTTGAATACAAAAGTATCGTTACGTAAAAAAAAGTATCGTAACATTTTAAAACAAGTAACACATGGGCTAACAGAGAAAACACTTTTTTTAACTACTAGTGATCAACGTAATCTCCATCAAGAGAAATCCAATCATTCCAGCGCCACTCCTCTTCATTAGTTCAAAATTGCCTACCGGCGAGCATTCTTTTGAGGTCTGCGAAGAGCCTGACCAAATCTGACAAATACGGTGGAAGTGAGAGCAATTCGAAGCTCAATTTTGACATTGTTTTGTGACACGTCTACTCTAATCAATTGTATCTTATTCGATCATGAAATTCTTAATTTATTTATAATAAATAGAAAATATACAAACGCCGATATCTTAAGTGCATTTTATGTTATTTTTCAGCTATAAATGGGAATTTTCCTCAATTTCAATTATGAAGCAAAAATTTTCGAGGTGTATTATGATCATGTTTGCCAATTTTTTGTATTAACAATTAATGTCTGTATCGTCTTTTAGTATAATAATTTTTTTTTTCATTTTCACTAAAAAAGAAATTTTTTAAAAACAATTTTAAGGCATTAAAGTTCACAAAAAATATATAGAAAGTATGTTAAAATTTATTCTAAAAGTGTTTTAAAATTTTATTTAAGATAACGAATGCTATGCTTTTTGTTAGTGCATTGTTTTTCGATTTGTGTCTGTTACAGATTTTCCTTATAAAACAAGCATTCATATAAGCAATTATATTCAAATCTTATGCATTCGAAAGTATAGCTTAAAATTATAACATTTTATAAAAGAATAAATAAGTAATAAATTATAAAATAGATAAATTAATTAATAAATGAATAATCTAATTTAATCCTTATTTTTTTTAAATTATTTTATTATTTTGAATTAACGTTATTTAACTTTATATATGATTTATACAGTGGTTTTTAAACTATAAATAAATATTATATTATCTTAACCCTAAAACCTAACATAATATTGTACTTAAATGAACCACCCTGTTTAATCGATGACAAGAGTATTTATTACACCAACATTAAATTACAACAATAAGTGCGTACCGTTTTAAATTATGAGACCATACGAGCTTATAAAAGCGTGACTGGTAGCCTAAAGAAGCGGTATTCTTTTAATTTTTCTTAGAATAGTTTGAATATAGTAAATTGCTCATTATAATTAAAGAATCAATCAAAGTGAACAATTTTAAACTTAAATTTTCAAAATCTTTAAGAAAAGTATATAAATTAAAAGTAAATTCAACCATTTTAAGAATAATTTTTTAATTAAAAAAGGAAAAAAGTGCGCAATCAAGTATTTTATTTTAATTTTGTGTATAAAACCCAATAGATGTATTGGTAAGTTTTTCTTTAGTGTGATAGAATTGGTCAACTAATTTTCAAATTTTTTATAGGGTTTTAATATATGTTAATAAATATATTTTAAAAATATTTTATCTCTAAAAATATTAAGTATAACGCTTAATATATTAAATATTTGATTTGCTGAATAAGAATTAAAAGTTTCAAGTGCTACAGTGTACATTAATTGAACTCATATCATAACCTCAAACGAAAGCCTGCTACAAGTCTACCCTGTTAATTTCATGAAGAAACTACGTTTGAAATAATATAGAAACATGAAGATGTTACTCAAATATTCAACATAAATACTATTCGTCACTCTATCTAATTTAAATATATGATCAATACAGGCAGTTAATGATGTTCAATTATTCCAACCGTTAAAGATTTCAATACGATATACAAAGACATTATTCCTGAGGAATTTGTGCAATCGAGATTGGAGTATCATCACAATTAAATAATAATGGAAATTTTGTTTAAAATCTTACAATAGTTCAATTTGCTCCACTGTTACATATATTTTTATTCGTATGGAATGAATAACAACAAAAAGAGGATATGTAAAAACACTGACGTCACGGATTGGTTAAATGTTAAGAACATGTATATAAAAATATAAACACAAAAAAAGATAAGAATGATTTAAATCCATATGTAATAAAATTAAGAAGTAACATTGATTTTAACATTAGTAATAAGATACGTTATTAACATTTATTAAAATTAACTACCTAACAGTGTAAAAGATCTTATGTAAAGTTTTGTTTCTCTCTTTACCTTTTAGATTACTTTGTTTATGTTAATAACATTATTAATTTTATTTATGGTGATGATGATACTTAAGATAATGCATTCTTTAAGGAAAGGAAAATTATTAATAATGATGTTTTAATTTATATATATAATTACATATTTTCTTGTTTATTGTTCATATCTATCAGATTAATTTTATTATTAATCTAGTAGCAATATAGCATGTTAAAAATATGTGTATTATTTCTAAGAATTTTGCTTTTCAATTACACTAATGGCTTTTTATTTGTTTTTCTTAAAGTGACTTGAGCTCAACTCACCGATACATGAAGAAAGAAAAGAAGGAAAGCAGTTTGTAAGAGGTCAAATTTTTGAAAAGTAACAAACAAAAATCGTAAGTCATAATATGCAATATCTTTAACATGCGATCGATTAATATTTGCATAAATATTTATAACGTAAAATTGAATTTTAAAGATTAATATTATCAGAATTGCATTTAAATGAATTATATATATATTATATTATATTCCTATTTAACTACTTCTATTTCACTTAATAATTTCTACAACGCTTTAGATATTTTTATACTTTAGAGTCCTGTATATAATATGAATATATTGATTTTAATAAATTAAGAATAATTGTGTAAATTATGAATAGAAAAGATTAGATTTTTTAATTTAAATGGGAATGTGGAAAATAAGCTTAAGTGTACGAATGACTTCTTAATGGCTTGAATACTATTTATGGAGGATACTAAAACTAAATTTAATGGACACCGTAGTATCCTATGTGTACGAGGGTGGGATACATTTTTAAAAGGTGTTCATGGTGACAATAACATCAGTCACTAATAGGATAACATTTGATAAGATAACGTACTCAATAGCCCGGTTAGTTAATTATTCATAAAGTCTTGGAAAGAGTATTTTTTTTTCTATCGTGTAGCTAGTTTAGGCCTGTGAGTTCAAGAACTCCCCCCAATCCGGCGAGCTTAGCCCAAAACCAGCATTCCAAGCACCGAGCCTACAGGTCATAGGGAATTGTTTTAATAATACAGTTCATTCGAACACACAAAAACGCTACATAGCATACTGTATATGTTAAATCTCAAGGAGAAAATCAAAAGAGTTAGACAACAAACACTATGTAACTCATATGTAAAATAAATACAACACATGCACAAGCTAAAAGCCAGCATGCTTCTCTGCCCCTTCTTAAATATTATCTTAAATGCTATCTTACTTACATTTTGTACCGTTTTTCCCAATTTTGTCCCCTTCCGGTCCAAATGCAATCATAGCCTATAGTATCATACAGAAAGACGCTATAGGTTCTGCTTTTTAACTGTATACAGCCTTCAAACAAACACTTATTCATTTTCATATAATAAATCGCTTTTTGACTGATGTGGATAGAAAACGAATAGTTGTCAATAGTTGTCCTTCTCCACATATACAAAATTCAATATTTAGTATGAATGGAAGGTAACACGCCCACTTATACAATCTCGCCCAATTACTGGCAGATAATGTGTATTGTTCATGACGTTGTTTGAACCTAATTTGGGAACTTATACCATTACCGTTC
Source organism: Wohlfahrtia magnifica (assembly GCA_023159175.1). NCBI lineage: Eukaryota > Metazoa > Arthropoda > Insecta > Diptera > Sarcophagidae > Wohlfahrtia > Wohlfahrtia magnifica. The sequence goes on from JAKWBJ010000014.1 coordinate 942,162, forward strand.
TCAAAATACTCAAAAATTAATATTTACTTTGTAGGGGAGGTAACATGGTCACTTTTTGACTGATGACCATGAAGTTATTCTGAAGTTATTCAGAATCTTCGGTCTTAACAGTTCTCAAGATATACTAAAATCAATATTTACTTTGTATGGAAGGTACCACTCCGTCCACTTTTTGACTGAAGATTTGCATTGATACTGAAGTTATTCAGACTAAACTCAGAAGATTTTGCCTTAACCGTTCTCAAAATATACAAAAATCAATAACTAGCTTAGATGGAGGGTATCTGCCTGATTTTTGACTGATGATTTGTATTGACTGTGAAGCTATTTGGAACAAATAGTGTATCTTTACCTTTGAACGTTATCAAGATATACAGAAATCAATATTTAGTTTGTATGGGACGTACCACGCCCGCTTGTCCACTTCCACCCACTTTTTGACTGATGATTTGTATTGATAACGAAGTCAATCGAACCAAATTCTGAAACTTCAGCTGTAACCATTCTCAAGGTATATTAAAATCAATATCATTCAATATGTTTGGGCCAAATTTAAAAATTCCTTTCTGTTATTATTTTGAAGACATAGACAATTAAATATTCAATTTGTATGAGCGTGGCACCTCCAAGTTCAATACAAACAGAGAGATACTGTAAAATTTTCAAGAAAATCGGCTTAGGCGCTGAGTTGTCTATAAGGCACAAACTAACAAACAAACAGACATACATACAGTGGTGGACATTATTTTAGCACATTACCTATCCATATGTACTTTTTGAAACCAAAATATTTTTGTACATATTCATTATTTCAATACTTTCTATGACCTAATTAGGGAGATCGATTATTCGACTTTTTTCACAAACCGGTTTCCGAATAATTCGCAAAATTGAAATTTTTAAAAAACCGGTTTTCGGTTACAAATTTATCAAATAACCGATTAACCGGTTCTGTTATTAAAATAAAAATCTTCTCAATTCTAGTTGCATTAGCAAATAAAATTGATGAATTTTTGTCCCATGTTGTGGTTTCTAGCAAGTAAGAATGCTAGAACATCGTTTGGCTTTTTTAGGGCTTAACGGATATTTCTTTCTCGACACCGCAACGTCCTAATATTTCATCCAGTGATAATTTTTTATAGCGTATTTTGTAAGAGTTCTACTTGCCAGCGCCTAAAAACTGCTTGAAATAGAATCAAGTTATCCTGTGTCAAAGAGCTTTTTCAGCTTTGTATTTAAGGACACTCAATATATCCAGACTTATCCTTTCAATCAATCTCCAAATATTTTCACACTTTAGAGGACTTGTGTAGTAGAGGTCTTGTGTTGTAAATGCATGCACCACGTATTTGATAGTGCGTGCCACTGTGATATGTTAGGTAAGACACCCGCCTATCAACGAGGAAGTTCTTAGTTCAAGCACAGGCCATACAATCCGACAATTTTCAACAGCGGTATCACCTCACAATATAGCTAGCGGCTGGTTATGAGTATTTACGCTTGAAAAACTTTACTTACTATAACATTTGCCAATCGGAGCCGTCGTTTGTATTTCAATGAGTCTAGTTGATCATCATTCTCCATATATAAAAATGTAATAGTTTTTACAGAAAAAGAGAAAAGGTTATTGTTGCTGAAGTGTGCATATCTTTTTTTAATCTAGGTTTGCACGTTATTTGTGCGAAGTTCAAGGTTGTCACATACGTCATATATTAAATTTATAAAAATACTTAAACGAAGAGCATATTTGCAATAAAAAACATAAAAATTTGTGAAAATTAACCAGTTCTTGGTGTTAAAATAACCGGGCTATTCGGTATTCGAAAAATTGACATTAAAAAAAAACCGTATTCGAAAAAACCAAAAAAAACGGATTAAAACCAGTCGAAAAATAACCGTTCGATCTCCTTAGTCCTAATGTATCACTCGCGTTTCAAGAAATACGTAGCATGAGCTTATTTTAGTCTTGTTCGCGTCAGATAATTTATTTTGTGTTAAAATAGAGCAAAACGCAAAAAAATGGATGAACTGTAATTTAGTGCAAATTAAAAAAAAAAAAAATCATTTTCAGCAAGAAAAAACTAAACTACTTATTTATTTTATTTAAAACTAAGTACTTGGTAGGATAACCCTTTTTTCTTAATAACGTCTTCACATCTCCTTGGCATACTGTCTATAAGTCCCACCCAACTTTCCTTTGGTCACTATAATTCTTAGGTTTAACAATAGTAATGCGTTGCTCTACATCATTCCATAGGTTCACTACAGGCGCTGAGATCTGGTGATTGAGCTGGACAATCAAAAATGTCGATTCTATTTTGCTCTAAGTAACACTTCGTGAAATATGGTTTGGATAACTATCATCCATTAAATACCATCTTAGTGGCGTGTTTTTTCAAAAGTATTTTCTACTAAGCCTACTGTTCCATTTGCGTATCTATTATGATTATAGAATCAACACCGTGCCCAGAAAATGTCACCAAAATCATCATGTGTACCTGGGGTTGTTTTGCAAATTTGAAGAACGAAATATATAACATTTTTGACATTTTCCAAAAAATTCGAAAAAAATTCGTATTTATCACTCCAGAAGATATTTTTCCACAAAAAAGGTAGCTTTTGAGAATGCTTACAGCAAAATAAAATTTGCATGTCGTGGTCAAATGGGTATTTAAATTTGTCTACACTAAACAAAAAAAGATAATCTATATAATTAATAGGCTAACACATTTCTTTGTATCCTCCTTACGTCCGTTGTACTGCACCGATCTTGGAAAGATATATATGGGCTTAAAGCTTTTTCTGTACAGATATGCACAAAATCATTTTATTTAAATCGGTCCAGTACTTTGGTAGTAATACGACTATAAACTTCTTACTATCGCATCAAAATCAATTTTATTTAAATCGGTCCAGTACTTTGGTAGTAATACGACTATAAACTTCTTACTATCGCATCAAAATCAATTTTATTTAAATCGGTCCAGTTCTTTGGGAGTAATACGACAATAAAATTCTTACTAACACATACATATAAAGAAAACTCATTTTTCGTGTAGCTATAATATCACCTTCGAATGTTCGGCAAACAATTCTCTAATAAAATATTCGAAAACGACTATTGGAAGCGAAACGAAAAAGAACTCATAAAGTCCTCTCACCTGTCGCTTGGTTTGTGGCAGCAAACTCGGACGCTCTCCTATAATATCTCTTAGCGAACCTTTATCTAAAGCGAATAACATTGCTTTGCTCTCTTCTGTTTTTGCTGTTACTTTTGCTTTTATATTTTTTTTTTCGCTTCTTAATGCTAAAAACGGGTGAAGTTTACTTGTTGCGTTAAAGAAACAAGAAAACATATAAAATTTGAAAAAAAAATAGAAGAATATCAGCATATCGTCGCTATTTCAGTGACAACTAAAAGAAAGAGCATAAGAATATATGTAAATTGAGAAGGAACAAAAGTCTTATGAAATGGATAGCAATGTTCTTTACTCTATTAAGCATTTTTGTTCGGCAAAAAACAAATATATTTGTTTTGACAATTTTTCGCTAATAGTCAACAATCGCTTATTGCCAATCTCAAGTCAAGCGGATGTAAATAAAAATCAAAAGAAAATATGTACATACATATGTATATGTGAATGTTAATATTTATATTATACTCGTATCCGTTTCCATAGTTCTAACATGTTTCCCCCAAAAAAATTACATTTTTCCAGGCATTTTTTGGATGCACTTTCCTGTTTATCAATTTTAGCGTCTTTCCAATGAAAAGTGTGAAACAAAAGGGGGAAAACCCGAATAAAGAACAAACAACTAACCAAAAACAAATAATAAATAATAATAATACAGAATATACACTTTGGTTAATGTAAATTTTACATTACGTAGTAAATAGTTTAAAGTTAGTAAATAAAAGCTCACTTTAAATTGGTTATTTTTGTGGTTAGTTACTCATTATCCGACAGGGTACACATAAAAACCAAAAGAAAGGATGTATATACATATGTATGTATATATTTTTTATTTGTCATATAAAAATAATTGTTTTGGATTTTTTAAACAGACAATTTTTGGAAAAAATTATTTTATATTTTTAGACTTAACTAAAAAAAAATTATTTGAAATCTGTTTTGAAAAAATTCTATATACAAAAATTTGAAATGAAATGTTTTTAAAACCAAGTTTAAATTTTATACATAAAAAATATAAATTAGATGCTTGAATGCGGCTGATTGGGTCAGCCGCTACTTCTACTAGTATCTATTAACACATAACTCATAAAATAAAATTTTATTTTAGTTATTACTTTTTACAAAAATACCTTTATTTGGAAAATTTACATGTCAACAGAAATTCTTAGAATAGATAGATGGAATTCTTGTCATCTTAGTAAGAAAAATATATTATTTTTGTTTTGATTTAGCCATTAAATAAATCTTTGAGAAATTTTATAGTCAATTTAAATCAATTTAACTAGACTGTAAGTTTATCATATGCGTTAAACTAAGTTCAGCTTCTGAAATCAAACAAATTTCACATAAAAATGTGGCAACAACAAATTTCAACCTTTAATCCAGAGAAACTTCAATACTAAATTCACTCGTCTATATATGTAAGTATGTTTGTGTATCATATCTGTATGCATATCTTCTGCTACACAAAAAAAAATCATAAAATCATAAAAATTAAGTTGAGGCGACTGTTAGCACATAAAAGACACATTCAACGATTAAATGATCGAAAAACTATTTCAATTTAAATGGACCCTTATAGTTGGCTCCTAACTGGAAGTCAGGCTTAAAGCTGGATAACACATTTTATATGAGTATAACCATACATAGCTCTTCTTTCTCATCACCAACATCATCTTGGTCGTCTCACATAAGATTTTTGTTGTCATACACCCTAAATTAAGCAGCCAGTCAGTCAGCTTGTCCGTCAGATACTTAACCCTCTAACGTTTTTGGCTGCATTATGGTAGCAACCAAGTATTCGTTCACATTTAAGCGACTACATATTCATTTTTTTAATTGAAGTTTTATTCCATTTTGTTGCCAACAATTCTGTTTATCGTTATCAGATGAGTTTTGTTCTCTATGTAAACAATTCTGTACAAGAAAACAGTCAAAGCGAAAACAAATTTATTTAGAAAAAAAGTTTGTTTTTAATATCGAAAAAAGAAGTTTAAAATACCGAATAATCATTACAAATAATTTTTGATGATCTAAGAGGAGAATTAGCCAAGTAAAAAAAACCTAATGGAAGCCTCAGGGCGCGCTTGGCCGTTTATGGCAAAAATTATCATATATATACAGTCACTCGCAGCATATTTGATGCAGTCAGAACATCAAAATGTCAACATTTATTATATTTAAGAGCAAAAAACACATTACACACTAAAACCATTATTTAATTATGACAATTAAAAAGAAACAACAACAACAAAATATACTCTTAAAGACATATCAACAAAACAAAATGTTCCATACAAATTTGCTCACAGCTCAAACGATGTATTTTATAAAACAGTTATAAAAAACTTAAAAAATAACTTGACTTCTGGCGGAATGCGGAGTATGGACATGCACGTGTATTGAATTGTCTAGGTTTGAGTCTCGGGACAGGTGGATGGATAAGTGACTATCTCGCGCCTACCATGTGCTTCGAGACTGTTGAGGTGGTGATACCGAGTAGAGATGACTGGAGGGGGTGCGACCCTCCTCTTGGTGGACTGAACGTTTTCACGGATGGATCCAATACGGAGGAAGGCACTGGGGCTGGTGTTTACTGCGAACGGCTTGCAGTGTCCAGGCGGAAGTTTTTGCGGTTAGGAAGGCTTTGGAGATGATTGCAAGTCATATTGGTGGCATTGAGGGTCGGGTGACTGTTTTTGTAGATAGTCAGGCGGGGCTCTCAAGGCACTAAGTTCTTGCTTGGTCAGATCCAGGATCGTTCTGGATTGCAAATTAGCCTTGGAGAGGCTGCGGAAGACCGTTCAACTTGTTGAACACGGTTCTACGGACTGAGGACATTATGTCGCCGCTGAAACTGAGGAAACTGTATCAGCGAACTCGAAGAATTCTTCGAAGGGAAGTCTGGTCAATTCTGGTGTAACTGCCCGGGTTGTAGGATATCTAGTTAGTCAGTTATTTCCAGCTGTAGGACTTTCACTCTTCTCTCTATGAGTAGAGCAGAGCTGAGGCTAACTACGGACATTATCAAGGGCCACTGTAGTGTCCGCGAGATGACTTGTAGATAGGCAAATGCTGACACGGATTATTGTAGGTTATGCGAAGACGGGGAGGAGCTAGAGACGATTGAGCACCTTTTATGACGCTGTCCCAGACTCTCGGGTCGGACTTTACATATTGGGTGAATTTATGATCCAAACTCTAACCTCCCTGTCAGGCATGAACCCTACTGCAATCCTTCGGTTTGCGAAGGGTCTTGGCTGGTTGTGGCGTCGAGATCGTTAGAATTTCGGGTAGTAGAACGTTCTAACTTATTTCTTCTTCCTTCTTTCGTTATCTATTTCTAGTCTTTTCTTTTTCTACTTTTTTCTTTCTTTTGCAGGTTATGACCTTGCTTAGGACGATCACAATGGACCATTTGGTCTCCGAGTGTTTTGCGCTCACTGGTCTTAGATTAATGAATACTCGTCCTCAAACCAAAGTAAAATAATGGGTCAATTTCGCATATTTTTGGTGTAGATAAGTTTAAAACAACATTTAAAAGTATCATTTGAAAAGAGAAGTTTGATTTCAAAGTATTTTGTAGTAATTTTTTAAAACGGGAAAGCAAACTTCAATTAAAAAGTGGGAGGATGCCATCCGGCGTTTCCAGGAGGAAAAAAGCTAATGAAAAATTGAAGAAACTGTCGCATTGAATCTTTCAACACTTTAGCACATCATAGAAAGGTGTATCAATGAAAAGAGAATTGAAACAAAGTATAAAGTAGCACCAAATAAGATATTTAATAATACCAATGAGGGATGGACCGTACGACAAGTTAAGGAAAAATCCATTCTTAGTCCTCCGCAGTTAGAAGTTGAAGCAGAAAAATACTTGGATAAGACTTGCAATCCAGAAACTATTCGAAAGGTTTTACAAGAAACAAATTGCCATGGCCGGTACGCCCGAAACAAGAAACGCAAAACAGAATTTGCAAAACAACATCTTAACAAGAATATTTCTTTGTGGAAATCAGTTATTTAAGCTAATGAAAGCAAGTATTACTTGTTTAGACCAGGTGATAAAATCCTATATTTGGAAGTAATCAAACACTGTCTTAAATCCACAAATACGCGTACTATAGTTCAACAATATGAAGGCATTGTAATAGCTTAGGGATACATGTCGTATTCAGGCATCGGAAATTTGACATTTGTCGCCGCAAACATGGAAAAATCATGTATCTGAGTCTATTGAAAAAAAAAAATGTATTATAAAGTACTGAGAAGCACTAACATTAGGGATTAATTTAAATTTTAATCAAGACAATGATTCCAAGCACACTTAAGTTATTGTAAAGAATTGGCTAATTTGGAATTGCCCACAAGTTATTATTAAGTACCGACACCTGCTCAAAGCCCAGACCTAAACGCCATAGAAAACCTGTGATCAGCGCTTGAAAGTAATATTTGTAATCATATTGTTACCTTTTAACCTTTTTAAAACGTTTGAGTTCGTTTAAATTGCGTAAAAATAAAATAAACACAATTTTGTTGCTGTTTACAGCTTTTTATTTACTACATTATACGTTTTTATACAGTTTAACTAAATACAACAGCTTAATACTCCTTTATACAACAGTTTCTTTTCCGCTTAAACATGGATTTATTTTTTGACAGCAAAACAAAAAATAACTGTGACGTAGGTAAAGTAGCCTCCTTGTATACCTAATTGCCTACAGTTTGGAAGGTTCCAGATATGTCTCATATCCTCTATGTTATATCCGTTAATTCAAATGTAACACACAAAGTTGGTCAAATTGGCAGTGCAGCCAGATACGCAAATAAGTACGGCATTGATAGGGTTACACATAATTACCAAATATACCACAATTTCACAATACAGTTTTGAAGGCGTATTTCTTTTTTAGGCGTTTTTATTTTTGTAACAATATATTTCTAATGCCACCGACCTGAAACGTGTTTTATAAGAGGAATGGGGTAAAATTAGTTAAAAATTTGCCTAAAAGGTGTCCAATATCAAAAATAATACCCCATTAAATACTAAATGTAGTTATTAGTAGTTAGATAATCGTCTGGGTTATGATTTAACAAGACGGAAATATAATAAATGCTTCATTTAAGCTGTGAGCCGAAAAACTAGAGGTATTTTTTATTTTATTATATTGTTTTATATTGAGTTATTTATTATTACGTGTGTTTTCTTTCTTCTATAAGTAACAATTTGGGCTGTATACTTGTCGTTGGGGAGTCCTGGGATCTGAATCTTAGAAATTCCAAGTGGATTTATGACACTGTAGCTAAGCCCATACTTATGTATGGTGGGGGGTATCTCGGGTTCTGCGAAGCTCGGAACTGATGAGTACAAGTGCGCTCAGGTCCACTCCTTCGAGAGCCTTGTATGTATTATTAAACTGGCTTCCAATGGACCTAATGGCTAGGCAGATGGCAATCATGTCTGCGATAAGGTTGAAGATGAAGGAGGTATGTCCTGAAAGGGATTACGGACATGCGGCCATCGTTGGGTATTTGGATACGATAACTGACAGAATAGATTACTGTACACCCAAACCCTTCTTGGATAGAATGTTCTCCGTGAGCATCTCACCAGAACTGGCAATTGCACCCGGTTTTGTTAAGGTATACACGGTTGGATAGAAATCCTCAGAAGAGGTTGGGAGCAGTATCTTATAGGCGGAGGTTTCGGCGATAAAGAGGGCAGCGGACTGGTTGATGTACTATAGGGTCTGTGATGTTGATATCCGCATCTGTACGGACAGTCAGGCTGAGATCAGAAAGCTCTCCGCTTTCTACTCGGCATCGCGAATTGTGTGTAAATGCCGGGCGAGATGGCGAGACAGTCAGACCTGGAGATTATCTGGGTAAAGGGTTACTGTGTGGTAGATTAACTAGCGAGAGTGAGCTCTCTTCTCGGCAACGAGGAGATTGATCACTTGGTTGGGATGCTTGTATCGAGAAAGATCTGGCCAATGTACGATCGGGCTCGCGCAGAGTCTATCATGGGGATGCCGCGACATATTCCGTTGTGAATTCTGGTGGCTGTCATTACCGGACACTGGGTGGCTGGTGCGCCCGTTGGGAGTTTAGGTCTACCGTTTAATGACTACTGTAGGAGTTGTCAGTATGAGGAGGAGAAGGAGACTGTCGAGCATTTCTTGTGCCAGTGTCCCAATTTTTAGAATATTGGGACTGCTTTCCTTGGTTGTCCGTTACTGCATGCCATATCGGACCTGGCTGATATGAGTATCAGTGGGATTTCTTTTTTCATTTGGCAGTGCTACATAAATAAAATACAGCGCAAAGACGCAGTTTTATGCAATAAAAGGAATAATTTGGCCAAGTTATGTTGTTGATGACATTCGTGCTGAAACAAAAACTGAATTTGTAGAATTTCTCCTATGGACTATCTCGTCTATTCTTTTTTTTTTAGTTAACGATTTACTTTTTTAATGGTTCAGGTAGTTTTGTTTTTGCTTTTATTTTAATTTTACTGTGAAATTTGCCTTATTTTTTTTAAATAAAATCTATAAAATAAAAACATATTGATTTTTTTTGTTACCGTAAACGGTAACGGATGCCTGAGGCCGTCTTATTTTTTGTTATCAAATAAGACAATTCTAGACAAAAAGCATAAAATAAAAAAATAAATAAATAAAATTCCCAAGTTGCTCGGATCAAATTCAAGCTTTTGACCGTTAGAGGGTTAACTAAGAACAGTGTACATATGTATGTACGCATATTAAGAGCTTGACGACCTCTGTTTAACTTTTATTTTCCTTATTTATTTCATTAGTTGGTGGCAACTGTGTGTATCATAAAAAACTCTGCCTACTACATGTGAATGAGTAATATAAGTAATATTGCCTCTAAATTCTAAAACTAAAAGACTTTATTTAATATGGTTTGATTTTATATCTCTTTTGCTATAGTCCTTTTCTTATGACCAGCTAAACATTAATTTCAGAATAAAGAGTATCATTAAAACGTATTTTTATCATTTTAATTACTATTCTTTGCTATGGCAACAAAAACACATCTAATGGCTCCATAAAAATCATGTTAAAAAAACATAAAAGGTATTTGAATATATGTAAGTCCTCCCTCCGTTCACATTAACTTTTGTCTTAAATCAAGATAAGTTTCAATTACATCAACAATGACTTCATGTAGGTACAATGTGAATTATTTATTTTTATAAATTTAAATAAGAAATAATATTGTTTTCATAAGTTTATCTTATATCGTGCGTTTCTTACAGTTACTATGTTTAAATCATAATAAAAGATGCGGCCGCCACGGCTGGCATGTATAAGGCGCAAGCCCGAACACCAATTTTCACAAACGTATTTCGCCAATAACTCTTCGAATGTTGATTCAATTGTTTCTGGTTTATCGACACACATTGGGGTATTTTATACCGAAAGTGGGAATTAATTAAAAAAAAAAAAAAATTCAGAAAACATTCAACATTACTAGGCATAAACATATTTTTGGTAACATTTTCCGTTATGCTACCACGTTCTTTCAAAGTAAGAGTTTTTTTGTGTTTTCTCAAATAAAAGTAAAAACACAGATTTTTTACTTTTCGAAGTGAAATTTCTAAAGTTTTTTTTAAGGATAATGTAAAGAGTAATAATGGAACCATTAACTTCAGGCTGGTGAGACAATTTTTGCGTTTATTTTTCTGTTTAGTCATGTACACATTTTTTATGTTGTTTAAAATAAAGGCTAAAAGTCAGCCATTTTTGGGAAATATGTGAACTTAAAGTAGTGAGTAAAGCAAAGTTAAGCGAAGTTATTTATTTTTCCTCAAAATACAAACAGTCCATCTACCACTGGTGAAAAAAATCTTGCTCATATTTGCTCCTTTTAAAAATAAATTGATTTATGTTTATAAATACATGAAATACATACTCGTACATATGGTATGTATTAAAACTACTTGCTCTAAATTATAACAGAGTATTTATATAAACCCCGTAGGCATTTGGGGCCTTTTCTAAATAACTATACTATTATTTTGAGTCAAAAAAACCCAGCTTTTCAATCCTTCATGAATGGATTTGATTCTTCAATTGGTTCTTCATTTATCGTATAAACTTCCAATAATGAAATGGTATGCTAGTTCTGAAAATGAAAATTTGTTTCAATTAACAAATCCCGCATTCATAGTGAATTTAGGCGTCAATGGGTTTGGTTATTGATCAGCCAAAACCCGGATTTGGATATTCCAATAACGGCAACACTGCAAGGCGTTTCTTCTAAAATAAGGAGATGTTGGCACAAATAACAAACCTTATTTAAAATTTGGTAGCAATGTTTTATTTCAATAAGGTAACAATTCTAAGTACTCAGCCGATATTATAAAGCTTTTGTTGCTTTATAATGTTCCAAAACAATTTCGTATGACACCGCAGTCTCGAGATTTGTTATAATGGCCCTTATTACGAGTTGCATTCGATCTTCGATATTCGTTGGCTATCGACTATCGACTATCGATTATCAAACTGGTATTATGAGCTGGCAATTCTGTCGAATATTTCGTTGAGCATCGATTTATTTATCTTACAGTTGTTAGCTTTCGACGCTGATGTTTTGTGTGTGAAAATGATTAAAGTGTGTATTTTTAAATTGTGAACAATATATTTAAATCAATAAAAATATTAAAAATGTAAGTCTTTTACAACTTTTTTTTTTATTTAAAGAAAATGAACTTCATTTTTAATTTATTTTTATACAGGAATAAGATCGTAAGTACCAGGCAACGATTACATTGTACACTGTTGCAGTTGCTCATCTGTAGTGAATAACAAATACATAAAAGCTTCCTTGCAAAGTCGGAAATTATCTATAAAACTAAAAAAAATTCTTCAAATTATATAAATGCGTATATAAACACCACTTGAATGCAGTACACTTACGCCGTTGAATTCATTTCCAAAGGATTAGAGGCATCCCTTATTTGTTTTCGGTATCTAGCTAGTTACACTAAGTTATCATCCACATCAGAGGATTCATCAAACCACAGCTCCGTTGAAGTAGTCATATTTCTTTATTATTCAACAAGGATGCAAACGAAACGTATTGAAGCGTAATTTGAATACAACTTTTCTATTGTCATTATTATTATCTATTCACAATAGATAAAATTCACAATAACACTTTTTTCTATCGAATGCGCGTCATAATACCAAACAACAATTCTTTCGATAAACACTTTCGTTGGCTATCGAACGTCGAAAGCAACTCATAATAGGGGCCAATATCAAAGGCTATATATAACAACTGAAAGGCAGAAAAAATCACCGGAAGTCACCATAAAACTCGTTTATTCCATGCAAAAAAGATTGGCTGAGGTTCTCAAATGAACAGCATTAATAGTAAATTAGTGATGGTTTGTTCATAAAAATTCAAAATTCATTCTTAAAGTTTTGAGAAAGTGCATACACTTTTGTATAGAAATTTTCTTAGTTTTTTGTAATTGGTTTGTATATAATTAATTATATTTCCTGAATTTCATTATTTATTAATACTCTGCAATAAGATTTAATAAAAAAACATTAATTTTATATTGTCAAGAGCTGTTGATGTGTAATTTTTTTGTTTATAATGGTCTGGTAAGTGTATATATTTACAATATGTTCTATCAAATAATATGTTCAAATCAAATAATATGTTAAGATATGTTCTATCAAATAAAAACAAATTAAGAACCAACTTTGTCCAATAACTTAAAAATTTTTTAAATTTTAAAATGTATAATTTAAAAAATAATTTGTATTATCAATTTATATATATATATTAATCTAGACCAGTGTTATTGGTCCATAAAAGACAAAAAATTGGCCTCTAAATAGTTTTATTTAGAATGGAATGGAATGTTAAGCCCTTAAATTAAATTTTGAGATTAAAATAAGCTATAAATCATGAAAATCGGTTGGCTTTTGCCGATTTTGTTCAAAATTAAATGCAGCTGCCTAACTTTGACCAAAATTTGCGAAAAAATTTTTTCTTGCAAAATTAGTGAAAATTTTTATTTCTTTTATTTCCAAAAAGTTATAAAAAATTATTAGAATATATTTTACATCTTAAGCATTTAAATGAAAGGAAGATATGTTGAAAGTAAAATAACCCATGAAGGCTGGGTACCTAACTTAAATGCTTAACATGTAACATTTTCGTTCAGAAAAATTTTTTTTATGACTTAAAAAAAAAAAATTGCCCTAAGTAATAAATAACTCCGAAACTGTTGAAAATACAGAAAAATGTTGTTTAGGTGATTTATAAGAATTTTATTCCTAAGCATTTGTTGGTACTTGCATTAAAATCGGTCAAGTCGTTTTCAAGTTATGATGAAATATATTGACATAACCACCATATTTTGGGCGAAAAATTTGCCACTCCAATAAAAATAAAAAAAACGGAATTGAATATAGCGCATCAAAATCATTATAATTTATACAGTTTAAAGGCTTCTTTTGCTGCACACAGTAGAATTAAAAATATTATTATAATTGAAAAATATAAGTATGACATCGAATTTTCACCAGATTAAAAGACATTTCTAATTTTGTATTTTCGCGAAATCCACAAAATTACGTGCTTGTTGTTATTTGGAAATTATTTATTTGTATCATTAATTAATTAGTAATTTTTATTCAGAAATTTAAATACATAATAACATATATAATTCACGCGACATCTCAAGTGGGAAAAGGGAGACTTCTCTCAATAAATTAGCTGCACCCGATTCTATATTTAGACTCATTAAAAGGGACCTACAATTTAGCGACGGCTCCGAACGTCTTATGCATTGGTTAGAGAGAAGCTTTTCATAGCGTAAATACTCATACCGCAGTTGAAAATTATCTGATGGTCTGGTCTGGTATTGAAACAAGGGCCTCTTGGTTGGTAGGCGGGTGCCTTACCAATCATATCACAGCAGCACACAAAAAAAAAAACAAATTAAATACCTATAATAACTATCTTGAAGTAGGCTTTTTGATTTATTGATTTGATATGGGCGGTGAGCGAGACCACTATCCTATTTTGTTAAAAATTAATATGTGTCTTTATTTTGCCCTAATAATTGTCGGCGCGAAATTTCATTTACCTACGACAACTCCTTCTATTTTTGTTCATTCGCTCTAAGGGTTCGACGCACTGATGTGCGCCGGGTTTTAGCTAATAAAAGATAAATTAAAATCTTGCCTGATTTTCACCATGGTCGAGTAAAAAATTAGTCTCAATGAAAAAAGGTTTCAAATAGCACTTGCTTCCTGCAAAAAAAAAAAAAAAATAATATAATCAGTGTCAGCAAATAGATAGATGCTAATCAGTTGCTTAATTGAGTCGCTGTATAATTTTTAATAAGAAAAAAACTATAAAATACATATTTGTTATAATAAATTCTTTATATATATACGTAAATCGGTTTCCGCTTATTTTATTTTATTACTAAATTATATTTATTGATTTTAATTGTCATAGGAAAAGCAATAAAATCTCCTTCGTATCCGGTAAAAACAAAAATATCTTTAAAGTGACAGCGAATTTCAAAATAACAAAATTCATGAGAATCTCTCACACAATCAATGTTCGATGGGTTCCTTTGGACATTTCGAACACACAATTACAATTAATTATGCAAATTTTGTTTAACTTTTATTTCGACAAGACATGAAATTATAGTTATGGGGGGACCTATTAAAATGAGATAAAAAAACGTCTTAACATGCATACACACCCATCAAAACCGCTACTGTTGAAACAGTTAAACTATTAAAGAAGTTGGAACGCTATAAGAGAAACTGAAATGAGATGAAAAACGATTTATTTATGTTTTCGAATGTAACATTTCCACTTTGTATCAACATAGAAGAAGAAGAAGAAATAAAATAATATAAAAAAATACAATAAACTTGTAAAAATCATTTAAAAATGAAAAACTAAACAGTTTTTATTGCTGTCAACGACTCACTATATGAAAGGAATTTCTTTGTAAAAGCAATTAAACAAAGAAGCCCAGTTATTGTTTGTCTCTTTAACATCAGTATCGAAATTAGAACATATTCGTATATAATGCCAGTGTTTTTGTTTTGT